>CM076087.1:65955833-66147576 GCA_038088585.1 Chrysina gloriosa
AAATATTGAAGTTATTGCATGAGAAGATATCTTGTCTACGACCGATTGACCGGGGCGGGAATCTTATCGCGTGCGATAACGGACAAGAGAGAGGGCAGAGTAGGACTGAGGAAAAATTGTGGAAAACGTAAACGATACAAAATAGTTAGAGACGTACTCAATACTCTATATAATACATTAAAATATGTCTGATTCGGAAGAAAATAGCTCAAGCACGAAAAGAAAAGGAAGAGAAAGCTCAGAAATATTTAGGAGTAAGAAAATAGCTAGAACACCGTCTAAATCTGGAAATGGGAAAAATCAAGATTTAATGAATATATGCAGAGAAATGTTGGAGGAGTTAAAACAGGTAAAAAATGAACAAAGAGAAATGAAAACAAAAATGGAGGAAAATATCAACGAAATGAGATTCCTTAGAGAACAACTTCAAAACACAAACAAAAAATGGGAGAAAAAATATAATACCTAGAGAATCAGATGAAAGAAATGAGTAAAAGGGTAGACGACTTGGAAAAGGAGAAACGTGAAAACAATTTAGTAATATCATTTCGATGAAAGGAAAAAACGCAGAAACAAAAGAATGCTTATAAAAATGGATAAAAACCGAGCTAGGAGTAGAAACACAAATAAATGAAGCTAGAAAAGTCTCCCAAAAAGATAATTAAGATGGATTATTTTGAAGAAAAACTCAAGATACTTAAAAACAAGAATAAATTAAAAGGCAAAACATGTATAT
Organism: Chrysina gloriosa; assembly: GCA_038088585.1. Classification (NCBI taxonomy): domain Eukaryota; kingdom Metazoa; phylum Arthropoda; class Insecta; order Coleoptera; family Scarabaeidae; genus Chrysina; species Chrysina gloriosa. The sequence goes on from CM076087.1 coordinate 65,956,570, forward strand.
ACATAGCGACATGACACACCGAGAGAGAGAAATACAAGAAAAAATTAAGGACAATTGCAAAACAGAAAAGACAAGAGGGAGCTATAGTAGAAATAGGATATTTGAAAATAATACTGAACGGACAGAAAATGATATGGAATGAGGAAGAGAATGGTTTGGAGAAAGGAGAGCAAAAGCAGCCAAGACAAAAAACTATCGGTTGTAAAAAATCGGGGTGCTCCAACAACCTTGAAAACGACTAGGCGTGGAAATGGACATGAGATACTGGTTAATGTAAAGAAATGAGAATTAGTACCTGGAATATCAGAACTTTGTTAACACCTGGTAAACTATACGAAGTAAAGTGAGAACTAGAAAGATATAGAATAGATGTAGCTGCAATTCAGGAAATTAGATGGGAGGGAAAAGGAAAGATATGCAAAAAGGATTTTGAGATATATTACTCAGGGGGTAAGAAACAAGGACAATACGGAGTGGCATTTGTAATCATGAAGAAATTGAAAATAGTATTACAGACTTTAAAGCGATAAATAAGAATCGAAGCAAAAAGTCAAAGAAGTGGACAGAGTTCGGAGAAAAGATAGAAAAGAACAGCAAGACAAATCAGAAACTATTTTACAAAGTAATTAAAAATTGTACTAAAGACAGAAATATAAACACAATGGTAATTAAAAACAAAGAGGGAGTAATACTAATAGAAGGGAAGGATATCATGAACAGATGGAAAGAATATTACCAACACCTGCGAAGTGTAGAAAAGGAAACAACAGTACATCAAGAACAAGAAGAAGAGGATAGAAATAAAGGAAAAGAAGAAATGGAAGAAATAGATAAAGAAGTAATAGAGAGTGAAATAACAAGAGCAAAATTAGAAAAGGCAATTAGTAGTTTAAAGAATGGTAAAGCAGCTGGACAAGATAAGATCACCACAGAAATGATAAAATACATGGGTGATAAGGGGAAAACTGTTGCTACTACAACTATATAGACGAGCATGGAGGAAAGAAAAAACGCCAGAAGAATGGAGAACAGGGCTAACGATACCGATACATAAGAAGGGAGATAGTAAAGACTGCAACAACTATAGAGGAATAACACTGTTAAGTACAATAAAATTTATGAAAAAATTATAGAGAAAAAACTAAGGAGAATAGTTGAGAAGAAGTTAGATGGGTCACAAAGTGGATTCAGAAGAGGCCGTAGTATACACGACCATATTTTTACAATTAAAGAAGTAATAAATTAGAAGTGAAATGCAGAAAAGAGAGTTCACCTAGCATTTATGGATAGGGAGAAAGTTTTGATACAGTACCTAAAGCGAAAATTTGGGAAGGGTTAAAAAGGAAAAAGGTAAACAAAAAAATACAAACAGTTATACAAAGTGTATATGAGGGCACTGTGAATTGTGTGATAACAAATAATACGGTATCAGAAAAATTTACTACGGTACAAGGGGTTAGACAGGGTGAAGCACTGAGCCCTCTATTGTTCATAATACATATGGATGAAATAGTAAAGGAAGCAAAATTAAGAAGTAAGCCGATAAATATAGGATATAGAAAACATGAGAGAACAGGATTGTCAGAATGTTTATTTGCGGATGATATAGCCATTATAGCAGGAAGTGCGAAAGAATTGGAGGAGAACCTGGTAGCGTGGAATGAAACTTTGAAAAGATACGGAATGAATAAGGATAAAACGAAAATACTAGTGGTCAGTAAGAACAAGGAGAAAGTGAAGATAAAGATAGAGGGAGTAGAAATAGAATAAGTAAGAAAGTATAAATACCTGGGCGTTATACCGGAGGAAAGTGACAAAGAAGAAATGGACATAAACCATAGAATAGAAAAAACTAATATACTGTATTATGCAATAAACAAAGTTCTAGTAAATAACAAAGAAATAAGCAGACAAACAAAATTAAATGTATATACATAGAACAGTGTACAGACCGGTACTAGTATATGGGAGTGAATCGTGAAATCTGACGAAAAAGAAAAAAAGTAGAATGCAGGCAATGGAAATGAAATTTCTAAGGAGAGTTAAAGGGATAACAAGAAAAGACCGCATACGAAACACAACAATAAGAGAAGAGCTGGGAATAGAATCATTGGAAAAATACATTGAAGAAAGACAGCTATGCCGGTGGGGACACTTACAGAGAATGAGTGAAGAACTGCCAGTCAAGAAAATCTGGGAAACCAAAAGCAACGACAGGAAAAGGCGAGGTAGACCAAGAAGACAGTGCGCAGCGATGATGGCGAAAGTATTGGAGCGGAGAGGATGGACATGGAAGGACACCAAGGAATTGGCAATGAATAGGAAAGAGTGGAAGAGATTTAGTAGAGGAGAAGGAGAAGCCTGAAAAGGCAAAATCCCTACACCTTAGGATAGAACGGGAAACTGATTATATATATACATTCACTTCACTTCAGCTTTCCTCGGCGTAACGTTGTTATGGAAATCTGTATTGTTGCTATCCAGATATCATTGGTTTCTTATATCCGGTGGTTATTTGGAATTCTTGTGATGTGAAAGTGTTGAATGTATGTGCTCGAATGGTTACAATACTTTTCTATCTTTTAGTCGATGCTTTTTATAATAATTGATCATTTTATTTCTAGTTACATTCCTTTCTCCCATTAAACGTCTCTGGTTGGACTTAAGAAAAGAAGCTAACACCCGCAGGGAAATAAAATGCTTAAAGGTGGTGTGTGTGGTACCGGAAAAGTATAAATAGAACCTAAAAATAGACCGAATGTCATTTGAACATGAGCATCCATAACCCCAATATTTACTGTGAATTTTGATATAGGTATTGAATTGCAATTAATGATATATTAATTAGTGTAAACCAATGTCCAATAAACCATGTCGATATGAATATACTACAATATACTATGTGATAATGTTGTGGGGTGGGTAAAGGACTCTTTAATTTGGAAAAGAACCAGTTTACTGGTATTATGAAATTTTGCTCTTTATAATTGTTTAATTTTGTCAGTTAGTAATGGTTTGTAAATTAGTGATTTGTATGTAGTGTCTCTCGGGTCCTGGTATTTATTGCTACTGTCACGTCTATTTAGGGTAGAATTATTGTTGGTGTTGGACATTTTAAATTTAATGGTAGAGAAAATGAGTCTCTTTGGCGTATGAAAACGAAGATTGGAAAACACTCAGTTTTCTTAAACAACTATATATATATATATATATATATATACAGGAACAATACAATCTTGCGCCATCAATAGTATCCTGAGCCAGCTTCGCAATCCTGGGCCATATATATGGCGCAGGACTGTTTAACGTGTTAGAACGCCTCCAAGTGACGTCAATGTATGTCTGGTAAAGTATCGAAATGGTTTAGTTATGATAGAAATATCAAAAAAGTTGTAGATCGCTTTTCTCGCTTGGAGGCGCTGGCGTCGGATATTTGTATAGGTATCGTATATCCTTCGGCAACGTCCTACGCACAACCCTGAACTAGACTATTTAGCAACACTGTATGCTAATAGATTTGTATTTACATTAAGTTCGTATTAGATTAGGGCTAGAGTTTTGTTTGTAACGGTGAAAAATATCTTGAAGAATAAAATATATTTTTAATTTAGGACTAAGAAACGAAGTAGAATGTTCTGATTACCTAGATGCCTATCTACTTAAAGTAATTGTATATAGATAGACAATAGAAAATATGCCATTACATTCCATAAGTAACGGCTTCCAAATCAAATACATACATATCTGAAGTTGAACTTGGCCTTTATAAAATATCTGGTAGATTGCGTATCTCAGAAGCTATAAGAGAAATCAGAAAAAAGTTAAGGGAAGATTTAAACTGTTTTACATGCTCTTAACAATGATAAATATTTTCCCTATAATAAGATGGTGAGGGGTAACCTTCATAAACATATGTATATTTGTTATAGGGAAAATATTCACATCATCGTTAAGAGCATATACGAGGGATAAGCTGAAATTATTGAGAATAAAGAATACCGTTAATATTTTCTAGGAATTTATTTTAAATATGCTCAAAGTAATTCCCTTCAGTAATGATACACTTGAACATTATATCTTTCTACTGTTTAAAAGCTCCCAACGAATATTTATTATTTCGGAATACCTTCAAAATAAGCGTGAACTGCGGTATCAATCTCTTCTTTAGACGACAACCTTCTACGTTGCAAATTTCTTTTAAGTTAAAAAAATTGCCAAAACTGACACATTGCTAAATAAGGTGAGTACGGCGGATGTTCTATTACTTTTATATTCTTTTCAGCCAAAAACTGCAGCGTTGTCATGGTGGAGCATAATGCCCTGGTCTGAAATTCTATTTAACACTTCAGGCAAACATTGTTCAGTATACGCCTTATTGTTAGCTGTAACTGTGTTTTGTCCATCTAGCTTAATTGCATTTACTAAGCCCGTACTTCTGAAGAATACCGCATAAATAACCTTTTTCATAGCTCACTGCTTCTTAGTCATTGTAGGATTTTCCCCATCTTTATGTATCCATACACAACTCTCTTGAGAGGTAGGAAGGTCGAAAAGAGAAATATAAGTTTCGCCACCTGTCACTATTTTAGAAAAAATTTGGTTCCCTCCATTATTTAATAAATTTAAAGTTTCATGGCGAATTCTCACATGCTCTGATTTCTGGAAGTCAGAAAGGTAATGTGACACAAAACGTCTTACCGCTTTTTTAAATGCAGGTGATCGTATATGATTGTTTTAACAGCTGAGGATCCAATTTTCAGTTTACGTACTATTACCGCATAAGTGGCTTTATTGTCTTCTTCAATTATCTTTTTACCAGCAGGATGCCCTGCTCCTTTCTGATGCTGAACAGAATTCCTTTCGCGTCAAAATTCCTTATACCATCGGTAAATTGTAGTCAAGAAAGGTGCTTGTTCATTAAAAACTGAATCTAAACTCTCTTTGCACTCATAAGCGCTTAAACCTCTTTTATAATTATAGTAAATTATGATTCGAAAGTGCTCTCTGGCTAATTCCATTTTATTTTACTTTTCAAAAATAAGTAGCTGAGAGTTGTAACGAACTTAATTTCAACAACTGAACATCAAATGACAAAAAGTTGCTCTAAGTAAACACTGTGAGATTGTTTTCCACAGTCTACTAGATTTTCCTATTTTCAATAAATTCATCTTCTCCTTCGTAAAACAGTTTAAATCTTGCCTTAACTTTCTTTTTATATTTCTGATAGTTTCTGAGTTATTGAGTCATACAACAAAGTGCAGTTTTCAGCTTAGGGCGCTATACGCTATACGCTATACGGTAATGTGAGACTGGGCAGCTAAAAATGTTACTGTTGTTACACTACATCTGTCTATAAACCCACAAAGTTTCATTTCAATCGGTGAGTGGCCAGTGGTTTCTTGTTAGTGTTCATTATTAAATTTATAATAAATCTAACAGTACAGACCGCCCAAAAGACTGTACTCCCTATTTTGGAGGTTTGTCGTCTTATGTATAATTTTAAATTCTCTATTTGGATACTATGCCCTGTATCATTAATACGGTAACCTACGCTTGAGGATCCTAGTTTTCTATAGCGCTAACCAACCATGTGTTCTTTGAATAGTCTCGATACCATGGTACACTGTGTCTGTCCGATATAAGAATAATTGCTTCCTCCGCATTCAATTTTGTAAATATTCGACTTTTCTTACGTACCTGTTTATTTCTTTCAAAAAAAAAATATATATACATCTTTCTTATATATATATATTTATGCACCTTACTTGCCAAGCAAGTGTAGAATTTATTACACTACTTTCGTTAGTTTCTTATTACTTAGGTAACTGCATGAGCATGAATTCTTTCCATTCCTTTTTGTGTTTCGCTAGTTTTCAGACTTCTCTATAAGTACAGCTGTTCTTTTTCAATATCTTCTCCATATTTTGCTCTCATGTTTTCCTTCCTCTTTCTCTGTGCCTCTTCCCCTCCACCCTTGCTTCTCATTGTCAGATCATTTTTACTGGGTTTGTTTTTCCATTCTTGTTATGTGTCCCCATCATGCCAGTTGTTTCTTTTCGATGTAATCGTATATTGGGTTTATTTTCAAGACCTCTCTTATTTTCTCATTTCTGAATTTAGTTCTCAACGTCACTCCTCTTATCCGCCTTATAAATCTCATTGTATCTCATGCTTGTATTTTTCCCTTGTCTCTACCTCTACCTAGTTATGTATCAGGATACATAACTAGGTAGAGAAAGTTTCCGTATAAGCAGTGTAGCTTATGTGGTTATGTGGTTGACAAAAAAAAATACGTATTTTGTACAACAAGGTACCCGGGTACCTTCATACAAATCCCATAGGAAACAAGAATTTTTCAAACAAATTTGAAACGTTCCATACGTTTAAATATAGTTGTGTATGTTTGGGGATTTCTTTAGTATTTTAGGATTTGATCATAAGCCGTGTCTACACAAAAAGGCATTGTTTATATCACCAAGAGATAATAAATGGAACTATGTGATTCCCCGTGGTATCTAAAATACATGCGTTAGCAGAATATTTGTTCACTATTTTCATTTTTACGTTTGTATCTACGCGGAGAAGTTTGTTCGACAGAAAGAAAATCTATTTTTATTGCGAAAGTGGGACATGGGCATAGGCATAAAAAGCGTAACCGCTAAAAACAATATGTTTAAACCTATCGGTGTAGATGAACTAAATGCATTTTTGGTATATTGATCTATGCTGGCGTTCATAAATCAAATAGAGAGCATTTATCGGAGTTGTGGAAACTTATTAATTTGCCCTTGTTTCGGGCAGCAATGCCCCTATCTAGGTTCAAATTGTTGTTAGGATGCATACGTTTCGATAATGACGAAACTCGTTTATCACGTGCCAAATCCGATAAAGCTGCAGCATTTCGAGATATTTGGGTTATGCTCAATGCTAATTTACGCCAAAGTTACAAGCCAGGTGAGTGTATAACAGTAGATGAGCAATTATACGAATATCGTGGACGTACTCGCTTTACACAATATATGCCGGCAAAACTAGAAAAATATGGTATAAAAATATTTTGGGTTTGCGATGCCTTCAACTCTTACCCCTTGCATGGCCAGCTGTACACAGCAAAACCACCAGAAAGTGAGCGCCAGACAAATATAGGAGAGAGAACGGTCTTAGATCTTGTTAGTCCATATAAAAACTCAGGAAGGAATGTCACAACTAATAATTTTTTACATCTCTTGAACTGGCAAAAGCATTAAGTTCATGGAATCTCATAGTCGTTGGAACAGTAAGAAGAAACAAGCGTTTCATACCTGGTATGTTTCAGACAATTATTTTCTACAAATTTTGCATTTAGCAAAGAGGCGACATTGTGTTCATATGTTCTAAAAAAAAGAAAGCTGTAATAATGCTATCAACCATGCATTTTACACCGTCCGTAGAAAGTACTTTGACTGCTAAGCCAGAAATTATAATCTACTACAGTAAGACTAAAGGAGGAGTCGACAACATGGATAAGTTATTGGGCAAATATTCTTGCAACCGTAGAACAAGCCGGTGGCCGCTATCCTTGTTTTTAACGCTATAGATGTAGCAGCATTGGCATCATATATTATTTATATGGAACACAATGCACAATTCAATTCCACGGATCGCCGCAGACAATTCTTAAAAGATCTGAGCTTGCAATTGTCTACTGAAAATATAAAGCAGCGTGCCAAAAATTCTAAGGCAATGGCAAAAGCACACATACGATCAGCAATAGAGATTATACTTGGAAAAGAGTTTGAAGCCAGTGTAAAACCAGATACTTTAAATGTAAAAACAGATACAAGTGGCCGTATCGCAGTAGCAGGAAGTTTCAAGGTCTGTTCGAAACTTCGTATGAAGCAAAGGAAAACACGTAAAACTTGTAGCAATTGTTCTATACCAATTTGCAATGAGCATTCGGCTAATCGACCACTATGCACAAATTGTTTAGAGGATGATCAACACAAATAAATTTATAAACATGCTAAGATATAAATATATGTATGTATGTATAATATATCTACATACTTAATTTTTGTTGTAAAATTGAAAATATGTAAATGAATTTCTATTTTTAATTTTATTTTTGTAAACATAACAATGTGGAAATGTTTTTTCATTTCTTTTTGTCAATACAATTTATCAAAAAAAAAAGATAAACAATTTGGTACAGATCATTTTTTCATAGAAACGCATACTGGGTACCTTGTCGAGCAGTTAGGGGTGTTGAAAGTAAGTTGGCATATTACCCCTATCTGAATTAATTATTTTTTTAAAGCTGTGAAAATTAATAAAATATGCAAAGTTAGGAGCTCTCAAGAAGTTTCAAGTAAGACAGTTATAAACTTCAACAAAAAACATCAATTTGAAAACTCAATAGGTACCCGGGTACCTTGTCAGTCACATAAGGGTTAAGTGTCATATTACCGTCTGCTCAAATTCGTTTTCTTGTTACTTCCGCGGTAATAATAGTATTTGGTTAAAGTGTGACTGTGACTGCGTTTCAGTGCTTATATGTTTCGATCTGTTACTCCTTTGCTTCTTGTTGCGTTTCTACAAACTGAGTTATATAGTAAAGGTTAGCATTTTACCGGAAACTCAGTATTATTTTTGGTATTCTCTTCAACACCGTGCCTGAAACTCGCCGATTTAACGAAGTATTTAAGTTTAAATTTATTCCATAATTTTATACACACAAATCACTAGAATATATACATATGTTCGAAAACTCGGGAGACAAATAATGGACTTACCTGATCATCCCAAATATCCTTAATAGTATATGAAACGATACTCATTCCCATGTTAATAAGATCAGATGATGCAACCTTAAATACATTTTCACTGAATTTCTTACGGTCTTTATAAATTTCTTCGACTGTCATGGATCCCATTATTGCTCTCTGATGACCTTCAAGAGTTGCTAGAGCAATGTCCCTAATCTCCTCTTGACTTTTTCCCAAAAATTGTTCACAGGCAGTGAGTAGCATGTCTTGGTTTGAACCTTGTATTCTTACCTAAGAAATAATCAACTATCAAGACACGCTGATAGTGGTCTGTACAATTTATATACTTGCGCTATTCCTGTTACCGAAATTGGAACGCCTTGGGCAGTATAGACTCGAGGGCTTTCTATTTGCAGTGTCATTGTATTTAAACTTATACTGAAAAAAGCAATTACTTCTATAAGAGCTACAAGTTTCAAAAAGCACTGGACTAGTTACATCCTTATTTATAACATTCAAAAGTCTGTGGAAGGAAACTGATCTGGCAAAATGACAGCCAAATGCCGATATTAGAGGAACACGGAAACATGATATACATACATTAGATTCTACTGTATACAGAAAATAAAATTCACGAATATCTAAGACTTGGGAGAATTATTAGAGCATTCGTAATGTTTCTTGCAAAGATGACACCTCCGGGAGTATCTTTTCCGTCAATTGGGGGCTTACCCTTTAGCCTAATAGATAGACAAGGGAATTTATTACCCGAAACTTTTATCGATTTAAGGGCATAATTTAAATTAACTTATGGAGGAAAGTGCTCTAAAACGTATTTAATGTTTTATAATAAAATGTAAAGAAATATAATGGTTTGTCTCTTTAAAAAATGGTAGCTCACAGAAATGATGACAAATCTGTTGCAGAAATAGCAATTAGAAGGTTTGTTAACCATTTATGATATCTTGGGAATGAATGTGTAGCTTTAGCAATATTTCACAAAGGAATAAGTCTGGAAGATAGAAATAAAAAAAAATAAAAGAGCTCAAAATTGCGAGTTGATATAAAAACAAATGAATCTAACGATTTTAGAAGAAAACGTCAAATTAACACAAAGATCCTGCTCTAGAAGGAATCACTAGTAAATCAACAAAATTATTTTATAAATTACATAAGACTTTTTCAGCTGGATCCTGTATACTGGCAAACTGAAGAAAGACATTTAAAACGAAGGGAAATTGCAAAATCAATGAAAATTGTTAATGATACAGCTGAAAGGAGAGTAAAATTACTTGAAGAATTTTACTTTAAGCAAAAACGATTTTCAATAACAATTTACTTTACAGTGCAAGATTATCGCAAGAAATATTCAACACAACATCGGGAGACGTTTATATGTACAACCATATAATTGGGATATCGTTTTATTGGTTTTATTACATTATTGTTTATAACTTCACATATAAGGTAGTATACAGCTTAATTCTTCACTTCTCAGTTTAGATTTATGATGAATTCGATTTGATAACTTCAGGATTATATAACATTGCACGTAAAGTATAAAAATATATAAATAACCTTAATATTGAACGTCAATGGAGCAAGTGGTCCTGATGCCCGAATAAGTTCAAATCATGCACACATTATTTCTTACTGTATTAAAACAAATCTAAGGGGTCTTGCCATTTAATTTACAAAAAACCTTTTATATATAAATAAGTACCATCATAATAGACGGGGTAAGTAAAAAGTCACGGAACAGTCGATTATCCCCTTTGTTTATGAAGCATTCATTTTAATAATCGGTGTGCTTATATAACACATAATGCATTTAATAATTGTAATGTATTCTTTTTTCGACTTCCGGTTTAGCCGGAAATGACCTTAACTCCTTGTTTTTAAATGCAACACCGTGTATATTTTATTGTTATCGGGCGCAGAATAAAAAACTACATGAGAAATATTATATTTATTCGAAAAGTGATAAAAAAATTAAAAATCTACAGTAAATGTTCGAAATGCTCTCCATTTACAATTTGACAATAGCCCAGCCGATCATTAAAGTTCTGTAAAGCGTTTTGTACAACTTGTGGAGAAATTTGGCGCATATCTTCTGTTATACGTTGTCGCATTTCTTCTAGATTGGCTGGACTGTTTCTGTAAACTCTGCATTTCAGATATCCCCAAAGAAAAAGTCTAGTGCGGACAGGTCGGGAGAACGAGCAGGCCATTCAATAGGACCTCTTCGGCCGATCTATCTTGTTGGAAATATTACATTCAGATAATCCCGGACACCTACGGCAAAATGTGGTGATGCACCATCTTGTTGGAACCAGATATTTTCAGCTTGTGTTAAAGGGTTTTTGGCATTTGGAAATAAAAGTGCAACAGCGGGTACAATTTCATTTCTTAACAGTTGCAGGTAACGTTCACCATTTAAATCCCCATTTACGAAAAATGGTCCAATTATGTAGTTGTCCACAATACCTGCCCACACATTGAGTTTTTGACTTCTGACTTCTGACAATAATTGTAACGTTTTTGTAGTTCGCCATATAACTGGTCTCACGCACTATATTTGACACTTGACACTTGACAACACCAAACGTCACTTTCCTACCATGGGCTTACGTTTGGTATACTGCCCCCTCCTTAAACCCAATCGCCCCCATATTCTCTCAAACTATCGACGTGTACTTGGTTACTCCTTTGAATCCGGTACACGACATCGTAAATCCGTTTGATGACGATCTAAGGTCATTACCACGCCGACTGCAGTTTGGAACTGCGTCCTTTCTGGCGAATCGGGTTTTAGAGCTAAATTTTATTGCCACCTTGGAAGCCGAAGTTGCTTGCTCGTCGGTAGTATCGAGTTTTCATTCCGTCACTCTCAAGTCACATTGTCCTAGCTTGAAGATGACTATGAGAAGACATCTCATTACCTAGATTTCCTTTAGCACGTTCGAAAATTTGCTGGAGGTCTTCTGATAACCGAACAAGTTTTTCAGAGGGCTCATCAGTTTCCTAAAAACCTTGTTCCTTGTGTACGGATTGTCACGTTCTTAGCACCGTCTCCTTCTAGGCATAGGTGTTAAAATTAGCCGTTCTAACAGATAATGGTTGGCCAACTTAAACTAAGGTCTTCGCTGGTGGCATTCCCTTCCTACCATCCTTTGCGGGCTCAATGACTCCCATCAAACTCCAACACGGATTACCTTCCACATCAACTGGTATATTAACTTCAGATTTTGCTGGTAGCTAAACATCCTCTTCCACTGCGACTCTGAAGACGGCGCCGTCTCCGTGTGGTATTAACATGATAATTTCATCTTGTCCTATCTAGAGCGCTTTGATTTTCAGTTCCAGTATGACCCCTTTGGATTGCAAGAAGTCACGTGTCACCTGTTGTTTTCGGACTACCGCTTGTCGCAGGGCTACTTGCTTCTCCACTGGTACGGCTTTTCCTCAGCTCCTTTATCTGCTAGAACATTAAGTCCTTCCGGGGCATACTACATGCTTCAAGCTGAGGTATCCGTGCGCTCTCGATTGAAACACCAGCCGTTTCATACTCCACCGCATGGGCTATAGCATCTCCCAGGGTTCTGTGCCGTTCGATACGTAAAGTCCTTTGAGTCTCTTGATCCCTCACACCGTCAAGGAAGGCTTGTACGGGTAGCTGATCCAGAACATCTTCAGGAGCAGGCGAACATGCCAGGCGAACATGCCAGGCGAACATGCCAGGCGAACAAGTCGTGCTATGCCCACCTGGACCTCCTGCAAGCATTCATTGCTTTTTTGGGTCCTGGCTTTGAACTGCACCCGGTAGACCTATCGAAGATGTTTATCGCCATCACGGGCTTTCATGACTGATTTTAACGCTTTTCAATTATGGTGTTAACATTCTAGAATTGTTTGCGAAATATTAACTGCACATCCACGCAGTGCAACGATTAATGCCGTACCTCTGTCTGCATTGGACTAACCATTAGCAGACGCGGCAGCCTCAAATTGTTTTAGATATTTTGACCACTGAATTTCCCCATCAAACGTTGGTAGCTTCATTTTTACTGCAGAATGCCCTTCGTTATGGGTGGAGGTCGTAGGAAGTTCATCATTCTTTCTCGTACCCGCTTATCCATCTCCTCCTGAATCTTTTTCTGCTGTTCCTCCAATGTTATCCGTAGCCATTCCTGGACACCCCAAACATATTCGAATCTCCTCCTGACATGCTCCTGCATGGTATGGACCTGCTTTTTCATGGTCTCGACTTGATGTTGGACGTCCTCTAACTTTCTGTTGACATGCTCTCCAACGGCTCCCATTTGATTATGAACACCTTCGAACTTTTGTCCCATTCCTTGTCTTCCACTTTCAATCTTTTGAGCCAATTCATGTTGCCCGGCTTTCACTTGTTCAGCCATTTGCTGTTGTCCCGTTGCCATTTTCTGTATCATGGGCATCAACGCTGCTATAGGCTCGAATTCTGGAGACCCACTCACATTAGCTCCACTTTCTCATTTCTCATATTCATTTTTCATATATAATAACGGAGCTGAGATATGAAATCCAAAATATAAAGGCAGAGAAAACGTCTAGGCATTATGAGAGGGCATGGAAGAATAATTTTCAACAATTTTAACATAATGAACGGTCAGCTCTGCTGATTTCGTATGTCATCTTCGCCGCTTTCCTGTTCTTGGAAAGAACACCCCAGTGTTATGCAACTCTTCCAACGACAGAAAGAAGACTAATGGGTCTATAGTTATGGGGCCAGATTAGAGGTTTTCCAAGTTTAGAAGATGACGATCATGTTCGCGCGTTTGTAGGCGGATAGGATTTTAAAGACTTGTACTGAAATTCCGTCGGGTTCTAGCTATCCTAAGATGAAGGCCCCTAATCACACCGCCCACTTCCTCGGGTGAAGTTGTCTCGCTGCTTTCCTTCTCGGAGGGTAGTTAGGATGCCTTAGCGTGGATCCGTTTGATGTAAAATCGGAAAATGCTGGGGCACAGATGGCTCGGGTCCCGGATATTCCGGGAAACGAATGTCCTATTATAGCCAACGGGAACGGTAACAGTAGCATATTTGAGGCTACTTAATTTTCTTCCGCTGAGAATGGTGCTTCCTGTATTCAGCTGCGCGTGGATACAATTGCCATGGTGTAGTCTAGATTCCATACAATGCGGCTAATAAACGAAGGTCAGGACCGGATCCTCTAGACGAGAGGATTATCTAGCTCTCGCACTCCTTCTCTCAGTTAAAACAGAACCCAGAATTGTGGTCCGTGTATAGCTTATTGAGAGTTGTAAGCTGGAAGGCAATTGTGACGCTCTTCATCACGACGATACCAAATGTATCAAATATATTAATATGAAAGTCGATATTAATCACACCAGCATGGATAATCTTCACAGGAGTAGAGGGAGATGACCGGTTCAAACACACCCGCCCACCCGCTCACCCGCTCTAAAAGGTACCCACAACACCGAGCGTGTATACTGGAAGGTAGTCACAACCCCAAGCGCGCGTGAATGGAAATGGGGGCCACAACCCCGGTTGGAGGGTTAAAACTCATGACAGCCCCTCCCCGGAAAATTCAAAACTACCACCCCTCTGATCGGTAAGGTAGATACCTAGGGGTGCCGGTAATACAGGTGACTGTATGTAGTGCCGCTTTTCACCGGGAGATGTCGCTGTTCAGCACATGCCGGTAATACAGGTGGCTGTATGTAGTGCCGCCTTTGACCGGGAGGTGTCGCTGTCCGGTAGGGCGCCTATGTAGTACCGGTAGTACCGGTAGTACAGGTGGCTGTATGTAGTGTCGCTTTCGATCGGAAGGTGTCGCTGCTGCTCGGAGTACAGGGAGCCGTAGGTGGTAACAGGCCTAATTAGGAAATTAAGCTTGTCACCAGAAGATGGAGGATTAGGAGGCGTTGGCCGGAAGGTTTCTAAAATTAAAAGATTACGTAATACCATGACGTCACAAACCGGTTTCGACGGTACACCACCAATGTACTGAGCGCGCTCGACGCTGTTTGACTTCGGTGAAAGGACGAGAACGGCTATTGCCAACGTGCAATGACTGTTGCATTTTTAAATACACATACGGTGCACGATCCAAGTACTGATCGCGCGCGTCGCTGTTTGACTTAGGTGATCGCATCAGGGTCGCTATTGCCAACGTGCTGGTTGTTGCGCATATGTTCCTATATATCACGTAATATTACGCAATACTATTACATCACAAACAGGTTCAGACGAGAATCTTGGATGCAAGGAATATGCTAGAACGTCGCTCTTAGTCAGAAGATGTTGATAAAACAGATAATTATGTATAGATCCCTAATAAGATATTACGTAATACAATCATGGCATAAACAGGGTGAATGTTAGATGGGAAGAGCGTTCTCATTCATGATATCATACAAAATGCAACGTTCTGATTGGTCGCATCCTATACAATGCCACGCTCTGATTGGTTACCAACTCAAAATTCAAAATTCCCGATATGTATAGGAAGATAGTTCACCCAACAACATCCTTAACATTGATCAACGTGTTTAACATCAGACAGTAAGTAATAAAGTCACTGGACATGCGCAAGTTAGTCCTGGTGAACATTACATACTATTGATCGGTCATTAGTAAGATGAAGAACCGGTTTATACGTTTAAATGTAAACTACACCAAACTGAGGAATCGGGAGATGACCCGAATTTCATACGATTGATCGACCACCAATCGCAGTACGATACATCATTAGACATCACAAACAGGTTTCAACGTTATATTTTAATATGAAGAGGATGAATGTTATACTATGTACAGGAAGGTAGTTCCCCAACAACTTCCTTAACATTGATCAGGGTGTTTAACGTCACACAGTAAATGATGACGTCACTGCGCATGCGCAAGTTGGTCCTGCTGAACACTGTACACTTTCGATCGCTCATCAGTAACCTGAAGAATCGGTTCATACGTTTGAACGTAAAATACCCCAAACTGAGGAATCGGTAGATGACCCGAGCTTCATACGTTTGAACGTAAAATACACCAAACTGAGGAATCGGTAGATGACCCGAGCTTCATACGATTGACCGACCACTAATCACAATACGCTACATCATTAGACAGCACAAATAGGTTTAGATATTATACTTTAATACGATATTATAAGGAAATGGAACGTAAGTCAATTAGTTAGTAAATTATTAAAACGTATCACATAGGGTTATGTTTAACTGGAACACTTATACCAATAATAATCGATTGTAAATCAAAAAAATCAATCATATCAGGCTCGGTCAGGTCGTAGACGAATAGAAGTCAGTATCTTTCAGTAAGATATGTGGATTTTCTATAACGATCCCATACAGTCGGCATCTAATAAAATTACGTAATACAGGGCTACTTTGTCTATTGATACGAGCATGTAACGTCACAAACAGGATCCAACGACAGTTCTGTGTTAAATGTGTAAGTTAATATAAAATCAAATTTGATGAAACCCAGTCAATTATTTATTAATATATTAAGATACATGTAGAAAAACACTTAAAAGTTTAATTTATCGCATCATATGAAATATCGCATTCTAATTGAATATCGATAAATCATATAAAAGCTAGTTCATTTCCGTGCTTTTCACAATTTACCGACAGTTTTCTAACAGCTAGGTCGTGAACTTCAACATCTTTATTTCCAGTATATAGTTTTAGTGTTTATGGTTAGGCGTTGATTTCCTACTGGTTTAGCGTTTTATTATCACTTAGTATTCGTCGTGGTTGGGCAGGCATATTTTAGGTAAGTTATTTAAATTTCACCGCATACTTTCCCTAATAGACTGCAATATTATAGTTTAAGATGGAGTGTGATATATGCCACAAAACGTTTGCAAGAAAAGATGGATTGAACAGACATCCCTGCTTAAATAATAAATCTTACAATACACCATATGTGAGGAAATCTTTACGAGATCGGATAGTCTGTCTCGACATAAGGAAACGCATAATATCGATTCCATAACCAAGAAACGAGATGTTTCAGAAGAGAAGCAGCCACCAAGTAAAACGAACCATCCGGCGAATAGCATTTGGGAACAGGATTTTCGATGCCGCGACCAAACCTTACCGACGGCTACATTACAGAATGAACACCTTTGTTTCCATGCGCATCTGAATAGCAATTCTCTTAAACTTGAAGAGGATATGTTTCTCATAAAAATCATCCGGAACAATAATGTAAAAATAATCATAAATCAGATATCCCATGATGTAATACAACCTACTGCACAAAAATTTGCATAAATATAGGATATTCCAACAGTATTATGCTGCACGCTTTTCAAGAAAGAGTGCAGCGACTGAAATATTATAACGGAGTAAAATAATTTTATACATATTATATTGAAAAAAGATATCTTCATAAACTTTACGACTTTTATTTAAAGGGTGTGACAATATTTATAATAAGTATGCAGTATTAGAATAATGCAATCTTACTAATAAGTAAGTAACGCAAAACAGCGTAAGAATGTTTACCCAACTGCTGTGGAAGTTATAAAATCCCACTGATTCGATCTCATTTTCTAGGTAAAACTCCTTCGAGGGAGTATACGTTCTCATATTTGAATATCTGCAATTCCTGTTTATAGGAACACCCTAGAATCGGTTTCTCGTTTACATCTTCAATTAAATATGCGCTGGGATTACCCACCTTACTTAAACACGTAAGAATACGGGATTTAACCTGAATGGATCGATGTTTCGTATGATTGTATCCATCGATTATTTTAGACAAAATATCCATCTACCTATACAAACCTCTCAAACGAAATAAATGTACAATGTGAAGCTACCAGCATTATTCGACAGTCCAACCTCGCAAGGAACCGAGTTGCTGGTGAAATTATACGATACTGAACACATCAAATACATCTCTATACAAACTTATACAGACTTGACTTCAATACAGAAACAAAAACCCACGAAGTTGTACGAACCGTGTATTTAATAAGGGGTGGAAGAGGATACATATATCTATATACTGTTGGCATAAGAGGAACAAAAGTCTCATTCTAACATGATGACGGAAGTATCTTGTTCGATGTCGATATCATGTACATACCAAAGGTGAATGTAATGGGAGGTTTAACGTAATGTCTACGATGGAAGACGAAGAAAAGAAACAAGATGATACCGGAAAATATAAAATTTGCAAGCCATGAAAGAAAATAGTCATACATCAATTTAAACAGTTAAATAAAGAACAGGCTGTGCATCTAATGATGCATTACAATCTTTCTTTACCTTGCACTTGAAGTCACGTAGGATGATATGTTACCAGTACTATTCGACAATCCTAAACCTGCAAGGAGCCGAATTTCTGAACGTAGAAATATCGATCCAATCGACTTCAACGTGCAATCGTGTATTTAACAAGGGCGAAAAAGGACATATATATCAATTCGCTATTAGTGGAAGAGGGGTAAAACATAACTATGTTCTGATAACGGAACTATCTCATCCGATGTTGACATCATAGATATATCGAAGGCGAATGTAAATATTTCAACTGATGAATAAGCGTGTATCCCATGGTGAATTACTGCAATCTTTCCTCCAGCATGAAAAAAATATATATAGGACGACCAATTATCCACAATGACACGCCTAATCTTGAAAGGAGTTAAGTTTATGGTGAAATTAAAATGTATTGGTCACGTCGAGACTCAAAACAATCTATCAATATGTACATAAATGTATGCAGACTTGACTTCATGATAAAGACGATAATGTAGGAAGTTGTATCGATCGTGTGTTGAACAAGGGGAAAAAGGATATACATATCGATCTATTATTAATGGAAGCGGATCAATACATCATTTTGTTCTGATATCAAGTTGTTTCGATCGATATCAACATCATAGACATATCAAATTTGAATGTAATAGAATGTTAACCGTATTGACGATAACCGAGACGAAGAAAAAGAGAAGGTCGGTGGGTGATATGAAATTTGTAAATCACGAACGAAAAACGGTGCTACGTATTATGATCTACACCGATTTTGCGTGTGAACCAATAGAATCATACCAGTCCGAGGCTCAAACAGCAAAAACAAGTGGAATGTATATTATACATAAGCATAATAACGTACACTGGACCGAACTGCATCAACGTGTTCTTGCAACGATTGACGGAAATACATCAAACAACTATACAAGCGTCACATGGAATTCCCCAAACACATGAACCACCTCACCGCCAACGGGCGCAGAGCATAACACTGAAGTCGAAAACTGACATATATGCGAAAAGGGATTAAACGAACATAAAGTAACAGAGCATCTCCAATTGACTTGACTATTCTGGGCGCATTCCAGTTGTAACCTCAACTGCAAACTACCTACACTCGTTCCAATTTTCTTCTATAATTTAAGTGGATTCGACAGTCATCTTCAAATACGCCAGCTGGATGACGATAGCGAAGATATCGACGTTATCCCACTTAATAAAGAAAAATATACCAGCTTCATCATGAACTTTAAATCGGATCAGTATGTCGATAAGGTAGACGTATTTCGAAAAATAAATATTAAAATGCGATTTATGGACTCGTTCAGATTTATATCTATTGAGAAACAGGATGAAATTTTTCTCAAAATCAATGTTAATATGTGCAGACGTACGACTAACAGTTGAAGTTCATAACAAAGAAACGTACATACCCCTACTAATATCAACAAGTACGAAAATTAAATGAATCCACTCTACTGCCCAAGAACAGCTCCCACGACACATTGACGGATAAAGGCGTTAGCGATCAAGACTACGAATACAATATAGTAGTGTAGAACACGATAACTCGTTCCAACTTACTGTAATATTGGAATATTTACTTTAAAACCGATCTCCCGCTGTCCGCAGATATATTTGGAAATTTTTAATTTTCATAAGTATATCACGATTCACAAACGATTTGAACCCAACCCACTACAACAACAACTGGCAATTTCACGAATATGAGTATTCAGTGTGTTTTATCTCAAGTTACTTTTCCCAATGCAAGAGTCAAAAATAAATACCTAACCGGCCATGACAGCAGTGCCCCATCAACCTACCTAGTAGTCTGAGGTGCTAATAATTTATGTGGGTAAGTTATGTCTCAATCGCTGTCCTACAACAAATTCGAGTGGATGAACCCGGATTAAGTCGATCACCTCGACGTTAGTAGCCTAGCGGACAACGATGAAACGCTATTGAACGATGCTTGAAACGACCATCAGCTCCTTCTGGAAAACATAATTCATACAAAATCTATAACTAACAGCATTGCATTATACATCATCGCAACTTTAAGCAGGCCATATTAAACGGTCTAGAACTCACACTCACCCATCGAGTACTACGATTCAACCGGTTCACATGTCTGAAATATTACATTCATTAGAACACCTTCCTGAGGAACCAATCCGAGAATGACTTCTAGATGTTTTTTTTTAAATTAATGAGCAATTCTGTTTACAGAAAAACGAAGGAGAACATCGATAAACAACTATATGGTTAACTGCTAACGTATTGAAGGGATTTGAGGCGAAGACGAGGCGCTGGATCTCTGATTGCAAAACAGAAGTTTAAAAATATCAATATATTAAGCGATAATTTTACAGTAATTCAAATGAAGATACTTGAAGTCGTCTACAATAAATCTGCATATATCGGTTTCATCGTCTTGGAATTGTTGAAAACAGCTGATGTATGACTTTCACTACAACTACCTAAAACGGTTGTACTAGAATAAAATACCATTATGCTATATGAATACAGATAGCGTCATTCTATACATTGAAACTGAGAAGGTGTATGCCAATATTAATCGAAATTCGCATACATTCAACACAACTGATTATAAATACGATATAATTCATACGAAATAAGGTGGTGTAGGGAATGCTTAAATCGAAGAATTTATCGATTTTCGATCAAAGATGGTTGGACTTCAAGTAGATAACTGACAAATTAAACGTGTGAAAGGGTCTGACCAACGACAGTTTGCTGTATAAAATGTAGCATCTATTCAGGACGGCTCTCCACTATATCTATCTAATATGGAAAACAGGGAAATTGGCACTACCATGCTTGAACGATAAGAGGTGCATCCATACTAATAGGCTAATGATATACATACATACGCCTAAGGTCAAACAAGGTCATCAAGACAAGAAAAATAGAAGTTTAAGGTAAAAAATGGAATTACCGTCCAGAAGCAAACCGAAACTTGTTGTTTCACGAATTTCTTCGCAACCAGATTTATCATCATCAGCTTAAACAATACGGACGACGTAAATATCTACAGGCACATTGGATATCTCTCGTACTGAAGCAAGGTGAGATTTTAAGACATCTGTATTTTTATGGAAATAGTAATGTTTGTATGTTATTATTGTATGTGAACGCCAGTTTATCTGACGGTCAATATATGTTTAACAAAATACAATGTCTAAATGTTTCTAACCGACTCGAATGAGCCGCGCACAGCAGCGCGGTTGTCATGCGAAACATTAGTAACATGTACTACTTGCAGAAGCTGATTAACCGAAGAATATCCCTACTGAACACTGGCTTGGATATATGCGTTAAATGGATGACGAGCAAACAAGACGGTATAGGAGCTGTGACGTCAGCACTTACTATCCAACGTCAAACGTCAAGACGTTGTTTAGTGGCATACTTGCTAATATTCAGTCGGGGAGGGGTAAAGGGGTCATTCTTTCAGATGACGCGAATTTTGAATTTCCAGGGATGTTAACGCAAATTTTACATTTCAAAGGAGGTTGACGCGAATTTTGAATTTTCGAGGTTGTTGAACCGAATTTTAAATTGCAAGAGGGGTTGTATACTCTCCAGGTACCCAGGCATGCCGGTTATCCACCTCATCGACTCCGAAAGGTGGACAACCGGCATGCCTGGGTACCTGGGAAGTATTCAACCCCTCTTGCAATTTAAAGGCGATGAAACCGATATATGCAGATTTATTGTAGACGACTTCAAGTATCTTCATTTGAATTACTCGCTTAATATATTGATATTTTTAAACTTCTGTTTTGCAATCAGAGATCCAGCGCCTCGTCTTCGCCTCAAATCCCTTCAATACGTTAGCAGTTAACCATATAGTTGTTTATCGATGTTCTCCTTCGTTTTTCTGTAAACAGAATTGCTCATTAATTTAAAAAAACATCTAGAAGTCATTCTCGGATTGGTTCCTCAGGAAGGTGTTCTAATGAATGTAATATTTCAGACATGTGAACCGGTTGAATCGTAGTACTCGATGGGTGAGTGGGAGTTCTAGACCGTTTAATATGGCCTGCTTAAAGTTGCGATGATGTATAATGCAATGCTGTTTGTTATAGATTTTGTATGAATTATGTTTTCGAGAAGGAGCTGATGGTCGTTTCGGACATCGTTCAATAGCGTTCCATCGTTGTCCGCTAGACCACTAATGTCGAGGTGATCGACTTCATCGGGGTTCATCCACCCGAATTTGTTGTAGGACAACGATTGAGACATAACTTACCCACATAAATTATTAGCACCTCAGACTACTAGGTAGGTTGATGAGGCACTGCTGTCATAGCCGGTTAGGTATTTATTTTTGACTCTTACATTGGGAAAAGTAACTTGAGATAAAACACACTGAATACTCATATTCGTGAAATTACCAGTGCTTGTTGTAGTGGGTTGGGTTCAAATCGTTTGTGAATCGTGATATACTTATGAAAATTAAAAATTTCCAAATATATCTGCGGACAGCGGGAGATCGGTTTTAAAGTAAATATTCCAATATTACAGTAAGTTGGAACGAGTGATCGTGTTCTACACTACTATATTGTATTCGTAGTCTTGATCGCTAACGCCTTTATCCGTCAATGTGTCGTGGAAGCTGTTCTTGGGCAGTAGAGTCGATTCATTTAATTTTCGTACTTGTTGATATTAGTACGGGGATGTACGTGTCTTTGTTATGAACTTCAACTGTGAGTTGTACGTCTGCACATATTAACATTGATTTTGAGAAAAAATTTCATCCTGTTTCTCAATAGATACCGCCATAAATATGAACGAGTCCATAAATCGAATTTTAATATTTATTTTTCGAAATACGTCTACCTTATCGACATACTGATCCGATTTAAAGTTTTTGATGAAGCTGATATATTTTTCTTTATTAAGTGGGATAACGTCGATATCTTCGCTATCGTCATCCAGCTGGCGTATTGAAGATGACTGTCATATCCACTTAAATTATAGAAGAAAATTGGAACGAATGTAGGTAGTTTGCAGTTGAGGTTACAACTGGAATGCGCTACACCCCAGAATGGTTAAGCCAAATGGAGATGCTCTGTTACTTTATGTTCGTTTAATCCCTTTTCGCATATATGTCAGTTTTCGACTTCAGTGTTATGCTGTGCGCCCGCTAGCGGTGAGGTGGTTCATGTGTTTGGGGAATTCCATGTGAGGCTTGTATAGTTGTTTTATGTATTTCCGTCAATCGTTGCACGAAAACGTTGATGCAGGCCGGTCCAGTGTACGTTATTATGCTTATGTATAATACATATTCCACTTGTATTTGTTGTTTGAGACTCGAACTAGTATGATTCTGTTGGTTCACACGCAAAGTCGGTGTAGACCATAATGCATAGCACCATTTTTCGTTCGTGATTTACAAATTGCATATCACCCACCGACCTTCTTTTTTTCTTCGTCTCGGTTATCGTCAATACGGTTAACATTCTATTACATTCACCTTTGATATGTCTATGATGTTGATATCGATCGAAACAACCTGATATCAGAACATAATGATGTATTTATCCGCTTCCATTAATAATAGATCGATATGTATATCCTTTTTCCCCTTGTTAAATACACGATCGATACAACTTCCTACATTTTCGTCTTTATGATGAAGTCAAGTCTGTATACATTTATGTACATATTGATAGATTGTTTTGAGTTTCGACGTGACCAATACATTTTAATTTCACCATAAACTTAACTCCTTTCAAGATTAGGCGTGTCAGTGCGGATAATTGGTCGTCCTATTGGTATATATGTTTTCATGCTGGTCGAAAGACTGCAGTAATTCACCATGGGATAAACGCTTATTCATTCATCATTTGGAATATTTACATTGCCTTCGATATATCTATGATGTCAACATCGGATGAGATAGTTCCGTTATCAGAACATAGTGATGTTTTACCCCTCCTCCACTAATAGCGATTTGATATGTATATCCTTTTTCGCCCTTGTTGAATACACGATTGCATGTTGAAGTCGATTGGATCGATATTTCTACTTTCAGGAATTCGACTCCTTGCAAGTTTAGGATTGTCGAATAGTACTCGTAACATATCATCCTACGTGACTTCAAGTGCAAGGTTTTTTTCTTCGTCTTCCATCGTAGACATTACGTTAAACCTCCCATTACGTTCACCTTTGGTATGTCCATGATATCGACATCGAACGAGATACTTCCGTCATCATGTTAGAATGAGAATTTGTTCCTCTTATCCCAACAGTATATAGATATATGTATGCTTTTCCACCCCTTATTAAATACTCGGTTCATACAACTTCGTGGGTTTTTGTTTCTGTATTGAAGTCAAGTCTGTATAAGTTTGTATAGAGATGTATTTGATGTGTTCAGTATCGTATAATTTCACCAGCAACTCGGTTCCTTGCGAGGTTGGACTGTCGAATAATGCTGGTAGCTTCACCTTGTACCTTTATTTCGTTTGAGAGGTTTGTATAGGTAGATGGATATTTTGTCTAAAATAATCGATGAATACAATCATACGAAACATCGATCCATTCAGGTTAAATCCCGTATTCTTACGTGTTTAAGTAAGGTGGGTAATCCCAACGTATATTTAATTGAAGATGTAAACGAGAAACCGACTCTAGGGTGTTCCTATAAACAGGAATTGCAGAAATTCAAGTATGAGAACGTCGGATTTTATAACTTCCACAGCAGTTGTATAAACATTTTTACGCTGTTTTGCTATACTTACTTATTAGTAAGATTGCATTATTAATACTGTATACTTATTATAAATATTTTTCCACCCTTCAAATAAAATTCGTAAAGTAGATGAAGATATCTTTTATTAAATATAATATGTATAAAATTATTTTACTCCGTTATTAGATTTCACTCGCTGCACTCTTTCTTGGAAATCGTGCAGGATAATACTGTTGGAATATCCTATATTTATGCAAATTTTTATGCTGTAAGTTGTATTACATCATGAGATACCTGCTTTATCATTGTTTTTACATTATTGTTCCGGGTGATTTTTATGATGAACATATCCTCTTCAAGTTTAAGAGAATTGCTGTTTAGATGCGCATGGAAACAAAGGTGTTCATTGTGTAATGTAGCCGTCGGTAAGATTTGGTCGCGGCATCGAAAATCCTGTTCCGACACGCTCTTCGCCGGATGGTTCGTTTTACTTGGTGGCTGCTTCTCTTCTGAAACATCTCGTTTCTTGGTTATGGAATCGATATTATGCGTTTCCTTATGTCGAGACAGACTATCCGATCTCGTAAAGATTTCCTCACATATGGTGTATTGTAAGATTTATTATTTAAGCAGGGATGTCTGTTCAATCCATCTTTTCTTGCAAACGTTTTGTGGCATATATCACACTCCATCTTAAACTATAATATTGCAGTCTATTAGGGAAAGTATGCGGTGAAATTTAAATAACTTACCTAAAATATGCCTGCCCAACCACGACGAATACTAAGTGATAATAAAACGCTAAACCAGTAGGAAATCAACGCCTAACCATAAACACTAAAACTATATACTGGAAATAAAGATGTTGAAGTTCACGACCTAGCTGTTAGAAAACTGTCGGTAAATTGTGAAAAGCACGGAAATGAACTAGCTTTTATATGATTTATCGATATTCAATTAGAATGCGATATTTCATATGATGCGATAAATTAAACTTTTAAGTGCTTTTCTACATGTATCTTAATATATTAATAAATAATGGACTGGGTTTCATTAAATTTGATTTTATATTAACTTACACATTTAACACAGAACTGTCGTTGAATCCTGTTTGTGACGTTACATGCTCGTATCAATAGACAAAGAGCCCTGTATTACGTAATTTTATTAGATGCCGACTGTATGGGATCGTTATAGAAAATCCACATATCTTACAGAAAGATACTGATTTCTATCCGTCTACGACCTGACCGAGCCTGATATGATTGATTTTTTGATTTGCAATCGATTATTGTTGGTGTAAGCGTTCCAGTTAAACATAAGCCTATGTGATACGTTTTAATAATTTACTAACTAATTGACTTACGTTCCATTTCCTTATAATATCGTATTAAAGTATAATATCTAAACCTATTTGTGCTGTCTAATGATGTAGCGTATTGTGATTAGTGGTCGGTCAATCGTATGAAGCTCGGGTCATCTACCGATTCCTCAGTTTGGTGTATTTTACGTTCAAACGTATGAAGCTCGGGTCATCTACCGATTCCTCAGTTTGGGGTATTTTACGTTCAAACGTATGAACCGATTCTTCAGGTTACTGATGAGCGATCGAAAGTGTACAGTGTTCAGCAGGACCAACTTGCGCATGCGCAGTGACGTCATCATTTACTGTGTGACGTTAAACACCCTGATCAATGTTAAGGAAGTTGTTGGGGAACTACCTTCCTGTACATAGTATAACATTCATCCTCTTCATATTAAAATATAACGTTGAAACCTGTTTGTGATGTCTAATGATGTATCGTACTGCGATTGGTGGTCGATCAATCGTATGAAATTCGGGTCATCTCCCGATTCCTCAGTTTGGTGTAGTTTACATTTAAACGTATAAACCGGTTCTTCATCTTACTAATGACCGATCAATAGTATGTAATGTTCACCAGGACTAACTTGCGCATGTCCAGTGACTTCATTACTTACTGTCTGACGTTAAACACGTTGATCAATGTTAAGGATGTTGTTGGGTGAACTACCTTCCTATACATATCGGGAATTTTGAATTTTGAGTTGGTAACCAATCAGAGCGTGGCATTGTATAGGATGCGACCAATCAGAACGTTGCATTTTGTATGATATCATGAATGAGAACGCTCTTCCCATCTAACATTCACCCTGTTTATGCCACGATTGTATTACGTAATATCTTATTAGGGATCTATACATATTTATCTGTTTTATCAACATCTTCTGACTAAGAGCGACGTTCTAGCATATTCCTTGCATCCAAGATTCTCGTCTGAACCTGTTTGTGATGTAATAGTATTGCGTAATATTACGTGATATATAGGAACATATCCGCAACAACCAGCACGTTGGCAATAGCGACCCTGATGCGATCATCTAAGTCAAACAGCGACGCGCGCGATCAGTACTTGGATCGTGCACCGTATGTGTATTTAAAAATGCAACAGTCATTGCACGTTGACAATAGCCGTTCTCGTCCTTTCACCGAAGTCAAACAGCGTCGAGCGCGCTCAGTACATTGGTGGTGTACCGTCGAAACCGGTTTGTGACATCATGGTATTACGTAATCTTTTAATTTTAGAAACCTTCCGGCCAACGCCTCCTGATCCTTCATCTTCTGGTGACAAGCTTAAGCTGTGTTGAAAGCGACACTACATACAGCCACCTGTACTTCCGGTACTACATAGGCGCCCTATC
This sequence comes from Chrysina gloriosa, assembly GCA_038088585.1. Taxonomy (NCBI): domain Eukaryota; kingdom Metazoa; phylum Arthropoda; class Insecta; order Coleoptera; family Scarabaeidae; genus Chrysina; species Chrysina gloriosa. The sequence continues at coordinate 65,984,058 of CM076087.1, forward strand.
GGACAGCGACACTTCCCGGTCAAAAGCGGTACCACATATAGCCACCTGTATTACCGGCATCTACTTAACAGCGACACCTCCCGGTCAAAAGCGGCACTACATACAGTCACCTGTATAACCGGTACCCCTAGGTATCTACCTTACCGATCAGAGGGGTGGTAGTTTTGACAGCGGCACCTCCCGGTCAAAGGCGGCACTACATACAGCCACCTGTATTACCGGCATCTACCGAACATCGACACCTCCCGGTCAAAAGCGGTACCACATATAGCTACCTATATTACCGGCATCTACTGAACAGCGGCACCTCCCGGTCAAAAGCGGCACTACATATTCACCTGTATTACCGGCATCTCTAGGTATCTACCTTACCGATCAGAGGGGTGGTAGTTTTGAATTTTCCGGGGAGGGGGTTGTCATGAGTTTTAACCCTCCAACCGGGGTTGTGGCTCCCATTTCCATACACGCGCGCTCGGTTTTGTGACTACCTTCCAGTGTACACGCTAGGGTTGTGGGTACCCTTTTAGAGCGGGTGAGCGGGTGAGCGGGTGTGTTTGAACCGGTCATTTCCCTCTACTCACAGGATTAGGAAAAAGATCCTCTATTCACCGCCATGTACTATAAAATCAAAGGCTTCTCAGTAATACACAATATTTATAGCAGAGGATCTTACCAGAATAAGGTACGAATTATATGCTATGTGTCGTGAAAAATTCATACGAAACATGTAATAGAGGAGAAAATCTTTAGAGATTCGTTGTAGAGGAGTCTAGTGATCTATTCAAAATGAAGGAGGGTGTCTCTGGAGTTGGTCGTGGTGTAAATCAGCAATACTGTTAATTTAATTAGTACACGCAATATTCTGCCATCGCACTAGTTTGGCTTCTGATGAATGATATATATATACACTTTATCTAGTTAGACTATTTACCTACGTCATCAATTGTTGCCTATAAATCTTTGTATCTGAGACAAGCGCAAAGAGCGCACTTGGGAAAGATAGTCCAATGAAGAAATTGTCTTTTCTCGTACGACAAAATAATGACGTAGGTAAAAGTTAAAATAAACAAAGATACATTATTATTTACGTGGGATTATTTCCTTGGAGCTCAGACAGCAAAGGTTCAATTAATTAAGCGCAGTAGTACATGAAGTTACGTTTCGCTATATGTATATAGCATCATCAGACTAATAATAATAATAATAATAATAATAATATATTTGCCCAACAGAAGAACATTCCATTTGCAGCAAAAACTTATTTTCTAACATACATATATCTATATATATATATACATGTATACATATATATATATATATATGTATATATATATGTGTATGAATAACACAGAAGAAAAAGTAAATAAGAAATAAACGTATTTCAGGTAACTGCAAAACAAAAGTATTCTTACAAAATAAGCTTAACAAAATAATACTAAAATACAAAATGTTAGATGTAGTTATAATTTGCTGAGCATGAATTCAACAGTGTTACCATTGGTGTAATTAATAGCTACGCTGCTATCAGATAGGATATTGAACGTCATGCAAGTTAAATTAAATGGTACAGGAACTTTAAATCTGCGCGTTCGCGACGTAAATCCAGCGACTCGAAATGGAACATATTAAGAAGTAATGCGTCGCTAAAACCTTGAGTGGGATAAATGGAATGAAAACGATAGTATAAGTATTTTAGGAAACGCATTTGAACTTGTTCAAGCATACTTACTTGATATTTATATATAGGCGACCAGACTATGGAGGCATATTCAAGTTTAGGCCGTACATATGACGAATAGAGTAATACCAAAGGTTCGATAGAGGCAAACTTTTTGTAGTTCGTATAATGAAACCTAATGTTTGCAGTGCCGAGTTAGAAATTTGAGTAATATGTTCACCGAAGGTTAATCCCGAGTCAAAAGTCACGCCCAGATCCCTTATAGAATTTGCTCTGTCCAAAATTGTGTTGTCATAAATATAATTGCATATAATCGGGTTTGACTTCCTAGAATAACTTACAATCTTACACTTGGTTACATTCATAGTCAACCTGTTGCTTGTACACCATTCTTGGACAATGGATAGCTGGCTTTGTAAGAATTGACAGTCACCAATATCAGCAATTGAGACAAAGAGTTTAAGGTCATCTGCAAATAATAACTTAGGACAGCCGATTCTGATACATAAGTCATCTACAAAAATTAGGAATAGAAGAGGATCCAAGTTAGTACCTTGAGGTACTCCAGATGAAGGAGAGAAATCATCAGAAAACTGGCCTTTGAAAGCAACATAATGTCTTCGACTAGATAAATAGGACTTGAAAAATGCTATTAGCTTTTTGGAGAAGCCCATCATGTCTAGTTTCATAAGAAGCAATGCGTGATCTATTCTGTCAAACGCTTTAGACAGATCGGTATATATGACGTCAACGTGTTTATTATCCAAATTGTGTGAAAGATATTGAGTTATGATCGTCAAATTAGAAGTAGCAGATCGTTTAGTCATGAATCCATGCTGGTCGAGAGAGATAAGACTTCTAACTTGGGAGTAAGAGGAATTGTAGAGACATATTTCAAATATTTTAGCAAAGTTGTTAATTATTGTAATAGGTCTATTATTTTCAATAGTGTGTGTATCTGCAGGTGTCAATCTAGCTATCTTCCAAAGCTCAGGGAAAGTAGTAGTGTTTAGAGATAAGTTAAAGAGGCAGCACAAAGGGTAAGCGAAAACATTGGCACTGTCTTTTACAATAAATGACGGTATACTAGAGCATCCAGTATTAACATCGTTCTTAAGGTTCTTTATTGCGTGCATATCAGATTCAGTGAAGTGGTTGAGATTAATCGACACAGTGTTCAAGCAAGATGGCGTGATGTAATCAAACTGTGAACCTGGAAGATACACAGAGCAGAAAAATTCCTTAAATCCGTTCACTATAGATGAAGGGCCACTTAAAGTATATCCATTTAAATTAATTAAAGAATTGGGTATACTAACATTATTTTTTGTAGATTTTACGAATTGCCAAAACTGCTTTGGATTACTTGAAATGGACGATTCCATGCTTGATATATAATCGCACAATAGTGCTTGCCAATTTATTTTAATTTGTTTCCTTAGCTCTTTGAATTGATTAAAAGCATATATATTATTAGTTTCTTTGAATTTTAGGCGATAATGGTTTTTTAGTTCAATACTCCTAATAAGCTCATGGGTAAACCAAATAGGGTAGTTAGATTTATTAGCGCGTTTAAGAGGAACATGCAAATCAAGACATTGATAGATTTTATCGTAAAATGCTCCATCATCGACGTTCACATAGTTGAATATGAAAGACCAATCTATATTTTGAAACGAATGGTAACGATTGATAAAATCAGCTTTCCGGAAATTAAAATTTTTATGTTTGAAATTAGGATTTAGACCTATGACATGGTCTTCATGAAAAGTAAGGTGTAACGTCAGGCTTGGATGATCCAAGTCCTCTTTAATCAGCGGTATGTTTTCATGAGTCACAGATACCGTTTCAAAATTAGTGAGTATAAGGTCCAACAGCCGCCCTATAGAATTCATTATAGTATTAGCCTGCATGAGATTGATAAAGTTGAGGAAGTTATTAAGGACTCTAGATTTGAAATCGTTGCTAGTAAGATTAATAAAGTGAAAAATATTAAAGTGGCCTAGAATAACGATATTCTAATCTGTGAATACAAAGTTCCTTAAATAGATTAAAAAAAGTTCAAACTCTGCAGATGAAATATCAGGAGATACATATATAAATTACATAAAATGATATTTTTGTATTGGATTTTAAAGTACATCCTACTATATCTATCAAGGGTAGTGCGTTCTTTACTAGACTAAGATCTATTGGTTGAAAAAGCAAGTGAGATTTCAAAGCAAGAATAACACCCCCATCTCGCATTCTATTTACTTCATCAAACCTTCGATCACTGCGCAAAATTGAGTATGTCGGAGGAAACAGTTCATTATTAAAAATATCGTTTGAAAGCCAAGTCTCGGTAACACAGATGACATCGTAATCACCATCGCTAACGCTCGACAAAAAATTTAATGTCTTTGTTCTTAATCCACGGACGTTCTGATAATTGATTACATTTCTCTGTCGGGCTTAGTTAGTTTAACGATGTAGGTTTAACGATGTAGGTATACCTAATTTATATTTTATTCTCAAACCCGCAGCTCCACCTGCAATTCTGGCATCCAAATCTGCTTTGACTTGCTTATAATAATCGATCTGTCTTCGAGTTCTGTCGAAAGAGACAATAACATTACCATAATCCTGCGAGCCGCACAGCCTAGTGGAATTCTTAATTGAAGCATGAACTTCCTTGGAGTTGTCAAGTTTCACTGTTAGAGGACGGCGACGTTGGGAACCTGAGTCATAACGTCCAATTCGGTGGACTTTGATGTTGGCAATATTAATATCGGTTGACAAAACTCCCAGTATTCGACCAGCAATCTCAGCATCATGTCTCTTCCTTTCTTCGACATTAGACGAGTCAGACTCTCCCACATTAAAAAGAACAATATTTTGTTTACGTCTATTTATCTCCTCTAACTCAGCCAGCAGTAATTCAAACGTATCCTCACTGACCTTGGCAGCCTCTCTGGACAACAACTCGTTTTTCAAAGCTAATATAGCAGCTTTCAGTTCACCAATGTCATTGCTAAGTACGTTACAGTTGCGACAAGACCAAGATAACCTCTTCTTAGGTTTTATTGTTCTAATTTCAGATGCATTTAAATCAACGCAGGAGTGAACATAGGATTTTTGCACACCGAGCAATTAGTAATTTCATGCTCGTCGACACTTAAATTGCAACCGCAGGAACATTTAATCACAACCATCATTAAATAAAATATGATCCAAAAAATATCACACTTTCTTCACACCAAGGGGTCTTTCAAGGTGTCTGACTAAATATACAAACAAAAGTAGACCACGGTGAGGAGATAGGTAATGAGACAAAATGAAAGAGGTAAGATGGATGTTATCAAGAAAAACTATGCAAATCTTATGAATCAGTACACAAAAATCCGACAAAAATTTTCGTCACCAAAAAGAGACGGCCGGATATGTGGAACACTATGAATTAAATGCAAATTCTCTTAAATGTTTGACGTCACATCAATAGAAAAAGTATCATCAGATAGCACAAAAGTAACACTTTCGAATGGTATAAGATAACTAATTTAATATTTATAGAAACTAGCAAAATAAAGCAATACTAACACGAGCACAATATATATATGTACGTTCTGCGAGAGCGATACTTTAAAGTTATACATTCACACAATCAAGGAGTCGTCAGAATAATAGAGTTAACAGTTCATACCTGATGTACTAAAAGTAAAATTTGGAGAACATATATAACTAAATACGGTTCATTTAACTTAATTATTGTGTTTGAGTTGGGGATGTAACTTGTATAAGGTTGTCTCTGCTCTCTGTTGCGGATCACAGTGTACTGAACTACCCAAACATATATATGTAAGACGGAGGCCAAAGGACGGATCGAGTATGTATATTCCGATCGCCTGCAAATAACTCCGATCTTGACAATTTTGGCTCGCATGAGCAACTCTATTTCTTTTGCGACTGTAACAACACTCCAGCTTTTCTGCATTTGATCCAGGCATTTTTTTGTCTTGTGTACGCGATGCATGGTCCATCATGAAGAGCCTTCACAAATTGTTTCATCAAGTCTGGCTCTATATGTAGGAATGTTAGGAATTGGGCGAATCCGCATTCCGACAAGATTCAAGATCTAATATATGCAACTAACGCGTTTATAAATTAATAGCGGTACTATCTTAAAAAAGAAGCTGATAGAAAGGAGCAGTTTCTGAATTAAGTACTCAAAAAAGCCTGTGTACAAATATAATCATAACTGTGGGCTGTAAATAAAATAATTTACTCTCGGAATATAATAATAATAAGGAAAACACGTCATATAGTTAAAACTCTTGTAAGTTGTTGAAATAAAGTAGAGATATCGTAACAATATATACAGTGATTTCGAAAGAAAGTGAATAAATTCGTAAAAAGTTCATGGACAAACTGTCGTAAATGTGCTCGGACCCAATTTATATTCGTACTTGCACATTTCTTGAAATATATATAATTAAAATATATATGAAGATTCATTCACCTGCTTCAATGAAATTTCCCTCAGCACTAACGATTACGTAAAACCTATAACGCGTGAACCCTTTTATTCCATTTTTTTAGTGTGTTAGCTGCAGTAATAAAGACAATAATAGAGGTGGGAATATTACTACGCCTAGTAAAGTAGCTAACTATTCGCAAAGTGCAATCATACAAATGCTTTATTGACCAAATCTCCAGAATTTACGACACAAATATCCCAAATGGAAAGTATCCCAAATATTGAAAATCGACAATTAGTGCAATTTTCATTAACATTCGTTAACAAGTCGTTAACAAGTCAAGCTTCAAATTTAGCAAATCCAATATGTGTATCCACAGGACAATTATACGCCAAAAAAACTACCGTCTTCTCAACGGATGATGGTGTCAACAAACTACTAAGGATAATCATTTCAATGCAATTACCCCAAATCATCGCATGACATTAGTGAGCGATTAAATGTGTGGGCGCAACATTATAAAATTTAATTTGGAACATCAAAATTTTGGTCGGATACTAACAATACGGTTACAGTCCCTTAAATATCAAAATTCACTAGTTAACCAAATGTCTAAACATGCATTAATTTGACTAGCGACTCTTAATAACGTAACGATTTGAATGAACTATTTCAATTTTAATCCAATACGAGAGCCTGTGAGCTGGTTAGTGTACAATGCACAGTTTTAATCCTTTATATCAAAGGCTATATTTCGGGGCCATTAATCGTGAAGTCTAAACGCATGGGTCCAAACTGTGATTCAACTTTCGACCAAGCACACTTCGTAGGTAACGTGATTCATTGTCCGTGTAGTGAAGATAATCCACGCAATCAGTCGAATATGCTAATCAAAAAACAATACAAAACGGGGTTACAACCGCACCTCTCTGTAGGTTTATCTATAGAAGATATTTCTTGCGTTGGCTTACACGAAAATTAAACTCGATCCACAATTATCGTATAAAATATTGCCTATAATTGAATTGGATTAGAAGATAATATGAGCCTAAATAATCACAACGCCGACGGAAGTTCCAATCGGACAAGCTAACGGCGATCCTTTGTGAAATCGGATATTCCACAAAACAAGACCAAACCATGTGATCACACATAAAATTAGGGAAGCAACTCTCAAACGTAGATCGGAAGAGGGACTTCGACCTAAACCAGCTCAAGGCGGATGTCAAATTAGACCCAGAGAAGTCAAACAACGCCAAATAACCAAATTGTGGTAATGTCTCAGATGTGAAATTTGCGCAGTTGAAAGAATCTGGTCTAATCAAGAATTGATTTTGTGGTGAATGCAAGGATAACATAACCTCAAATCTCCCACATGACAAGATTCTCGCGCCTGAAATGGGTGAGTCAATTTTACAAAGTTTTATCACCTCTAAAATTAATAAAGCAATTGAAAAATAACAAATAAAATCACAAAAAATTTTAAAGAAGAAATCAAGCAACAAAAACAGCCGCAACGTAGGGTCAAAAAATACAGCTAATAAAAATACAAAAACAAAACACACTGCCCTTGGACCAGAGAAAAAGATGGCAGCGGATGATTTAAACTTACTGAAACATTCGAATAGGATAGAAGCAGTTGAACCTCAAACACGTTTCCAGGAAAATGGTAAAAATAAAAATGATACTGATAAACGCGCATCGGGTGAAGAAGAAAACGAAAACGATTTTGTACAGATACGACGTAAACGTAATCGATCTTCTGGACTGAAAATCACACATGGCACAGCAATTGATATTGGTTTGAAAGGTGCTACAAGATCTGCCCACTTACATGTTTATGGTCTCGATCCTTCTATTACGGCGGACAATGTGACCAAGTATTTACAAAATAAAAATTTTCCAACAGTTAAATGCGAGCAACTTAAGGCGAAGCATCTTCTCCAATATGCTTCGTTTAAAGTTTCTGTTCCTTATGAAAAATTAGAAGATATTAATAATCCCGAAATATGGCCTGCCAAATCTCAGACGTCAGTACAATACGCGAACTAGACGAGTCAACAATAATCAAAGTTATTTGTTGCTTTTGTTGTGCTATCAAAATGTTCGAGGTGTAAGAACCAAAAGAATATTTTTTATGAGAATACATGCCTCTCGGATGGTGACATATGTTGTACTGAAACGTGCCTGAATAATTCAATTGATAGCGCCGAATTATTTAGCGAACATTATAATGTCTTTCGTCGAGATCGTTCAGCAGAAACATCCGAAAAGAAAGACGGTGGTGGTAGCTTAATTGCGGTTTCTGATCGTATTAGAGCTGAGCGCCGTGATGAATGGTCCGCTATTTGTGAAGATGTTTGGGTAACCATTTGGTCTTCTACTTCTAAGATACACTTATGTTGTGTCTATTTACCGCCAGATTTATCTGTGACTAGGTTTGAAACCTTTTTGAGAATCTATGTAACTTAGTTAATAATAATATTAACGATTTCTTTCTAGTACTCGGTGATTTTAACCTCCCTAATATTCAGTGGATACCCCAAAACAATATATTATCTCCAGTAATATCAAATAATGACCCCAAAGAATTAATCCTAATTGACTCAATATCATCGATCAACTTCAGGCAATACAATAATGTCGTCAATGGTTACAATAAAATTCTGGATTTAGTACTGTCGAACTTTGATACTTCGACAATTGCGATACTAAGTGATCCTTTCGTTAACGAAGATAACCACCATAAACCAATTACCTGCGCCTTAGAATTCAATTTTAATAAATATCTTTTTCATCCCTTATTACCTTATGAAGATTTCCATTACAGGAAAGCAAATTATTACAAAATTAATAAGTGTATTACTGAAGTTGACTGGAATGATTTGCTTGATGATCTTGACGTCGATGTAGCCGTAGATTTATTTTACGGAGCGCTAAATTACCTAATTGTCAATTTTGTACCTACAAAATGGGTGAAAAAATCTCATTTTCCCTGCTGATACAAACCTTCAACTGTACAAATCTATAAGGAAAAGAGAAGCTCTCATGGTAGGTGGAGACGACTCGGTCGAATGGCAGATTATAATTCTTTTCCATTGCTGAGACGTCGCTTAAAATTGGCTATTAAAAATGATTATAATGATTATTTATCCTCTATTCAATGCAAAATCAAAGAAGACGTTAAATACTTTTGGACTTTTATATCGTCCAAAAGAAAACACTCCAAGCTTCCACTTACTATGCGTTACGGCGACTTGGCTGCTTCTACCACACATGATATTTCAGAATTATTTAATTCTTTTTTCATTCAGTATTTGAACCAAGGTCTATTCCGGTGACTTATACAGAAACATGTATTAATTTATATCACAAAATTATTAATATAACTGAAATAGACTTTTAACTATGAAAACAGAATTTAATCAGATCGATGTGAATAAAGGAGTTGGATCAGATAATATTCACCCTTTTTCATAAAATCTTGCGCTGATGCTCTAGCCTCGCCGCTTCATATTATTTTTAACAAATCTCTTCGAAAGGGTATATTCCCTACAGCATGGAAAACTGTCCTTGTTACTCCGATTCATAAGAGTGGTTCCGTGAATGAAATCACCAACTACAAACCTATTTCGAAGCTTCCGGCGAAATTATTCGAAAAAATTGTGAATTACTATATTGAAAATGTTACCAATTCGCTAATAATACCGCATCAACATTTTTGCAGAAGTAAGTCGACTGTAACAAACTTATTAGATTACAGTGAGTATGTGTTCTCAACAGTTGACTCGGGTGGCCAGGTTGATGTAATATTTACAGATCTTCAAAAGGCTTTGGATAAAATAAATCATTCTATTCTTATAAATAAACTAAGGTATTTTGGCTTTCATGGTAATTTACTACAATGGATCAATTCTTATTTGCAATGCAGGAGTCAGCTTGTTGCAGTGGACGGTTTTAGGTCTAAGCGTGCTGACCTCACATCCGGTGTACCATAAGGTTTCCATCTAGGACCAACCTTGTTCAATATATTTATCAATGAGATTCATCTTATCATTGTTAACACACGTTTTTCGCTCTATGCAGATGATTTGAAATTATACCTCAAAATTAATAATCTTAGTGATTGCATGAAATTGCAGGACGATCTGAACTCCTTCAGCGAATATTGTAATAATAATCAATTGTTTCTTAATGTAAGTAAGTGTAAATTTCTACGTGTAACCCACAAAAGAAATTTCCATGAATTTCATTACACTATCAACAACTGCGTAATTGAGAGTGTTTCACAAATTAGAGACCTTGGTGTTATATTTGACTCAAAATTGACCTTCCAATACCATGTAGATTGCATAGTAAGGACAGCAATGAAAAACTTGGGATTCATTATTAGAACTGCCAAATCATTTAATAACAAAGATTGTATAATCTACTTATATTACTCGATTATTAATCGATTACTGTAGTATTATATGGAACCCAATGTATAATACCTACATTAGCAGACTTGAAAGAGTTCAAAGGAAATTTATTAAATATCTAGACTATAAGTTTGTTGGTGCTCCCTTGGATGATTATCGGGGTGGTCTTCGTAGATATGGGCTTATGAGTTTGGAGAGTGACACATATGAGTGACTTGGTTATACTTTTTAAAATAGTAAATAAGTTGTACGATTGTTCAACTTTGTTACAAAAATTGAATTTTTGTGTTCCTTGACCCAATTGCAGACTATCCAATACTTTCTATTCTGAAAGTCAACGTACAAATCTGGGGCTAAATGCTCTCCTTTACAGAGTCACACAACAATTCAATAATCTATCAGGCAGCGTGGATATATTTCATTTGTCCCTTACGCAATACAAGGGGGCGTAGCTCGAAGAGTCTCTCTACTATAGCCTCTCTTCTCTTTTCTTTGAGATTGTTTTATAAATTTAGTATCATATTTTGTGGATTGTTTTTATTTAGCTTCTCTGTTAAATAAATAAATAAATAAATAAATAAATCTTCTTCTTCTTCTCGTCAATCCTTATGCCTTTCAGCGTCGGATTATTTTTGGATCTTACGACGATTTAATCTATTCTTTCCATCGTGTCCGGTCGGTACTCATTCTTCTCATTTCTGCTATGGTCTTCCCTCGCTTTCGTCCCAATTCGTTGACTCTGTCAACCCATTCTTTCCTTGGTCTTCCCTTTTTCTTCTCCCGTTATTTTTGGCTTCTATTATTTTCTTTGTTAAACCCTTTTGTTCCATTTTAATTATGTGGCCGTACCAATTCAGTTGACATTTTTCAATTCTTTTTAGTATTCTTAATTTCTTGATTTATCATATTCCTTATCTGTTCGTTTTCTATTCTGTCCATTTTTGTTTTCTCCACGATCTCTCTCAAAAATTTCATTTCCATAGCTTTTATTTTGCTTTCGTGTTTTTGCTGTATTGTCCAGGACTCACTTGCGTACATTATTATGGGGGCTACTACTGCATTGTATACTATCTGTTTGATCTTGGGTTCTATTTCTTTTTTCCAAAGGTGGTTTGATTCAGAGCGTAGTATATGTTTGTGGCTTTCCGTCCTCTTTTGCTATGTCTAGATCAATTTTTCCATCTTTCGATATAATAGTACCTAAATATTCGTATGCTTCGACAATTTCTTCTTGTTTATCGTTTATTTTAATTATTAGATTACTGGCGGGCTCCTTATTATTTATGACCATTAGTTTGCTTTTTTCTACGTTTATTTCCATCTTCATCTTTTCTATTTCTTCTGTCCATATTTTTGTTAATGTTTCCATTTTCACGTAACTGTCAGCTATTAGTGCCAGATCATCGGCGTACAGTAGTGCATCCACAGCTACAGGTTCCAGTCTGTTATATCCTAACAATGTCTTCACAGTTTCGGTGCGTTTCCTCGTATCTTGCAGGATTTTGTCCATTACTATAATAAATATTAATTAAATGTATATATATATATATATATATATTTCGTGACCTTTTATACTTATCTTATATGATAGAGATCTACCACTAATAGGTCAATAAAACAAGGCTGGTTTGAACGATAGTTATATTTTCAGAACGTTTACAAACGTGTTCCGAAAACGTTTGTAAACGTTCTGAAAATATAACTATAGTTCAAACCAGCCTTGTTTTATTGACCTATTAGTGGTAGATCTCTATCATATAAGATAAGTATAAAAGATCACGAAATATATATATATATATATATATATATACATTTAATTAATATTTATTATAGTAATGGACAAAATCCTGCAAGATACGAGGAAACGCACCGAAACTGTGAAGACATTGTTAGGATATAACAGACTGGAACCTGTAGCTGTGGATGCACTACTGTACGCCGATGATCTGGCACTAATAGCTGACAGTTACGTGAAAATGGAAACATTAACAAAAATATGGACAGAAGAAATAGAAAAGATGAAGTGAAGTTCGGAACACAAACGTGTTCCGAAAACGTTTGTAAACGTTCTGAAAATATAACTATCGTTCAAACCAGCCTTGTTTTATTGACCTATTAGTGGTAGATCTCTATCATATAAGATAAATATTAATGGACTTAAGCTGTCTCCTTGTTTTATTCCCACTTGCATTTCAAAATCTGCTGATCTTTTTCCATTCACTTGTACTATCCTCCTAACCTGACAATATAGACTATTGATTATTTGGCGCATTTTTCTTGGAACCTCTAGTTTCTCTAGACAGATATCTATACTCCCTCTATCTACTGTATCGAAGGCTGCTCGCAGGTCTATGAAATTGAAGTAGATTTCCTCCCCTGTCTCAATTTTACGTTCTATGATGTTTTTAATTATGTGGATATTATCGTTCGTTTGTTTCCCTTTTCTATAGGCTGTTTGTTCTTCTCCCAGTTTGTCTCCTACTAAATGTGTAAGTCGTTCCGCTATTATTTTGGTATAGACCTTAAAACATACTGTCGATAGGCATATTGCCCTATAGTTTTCGCACTGACTTTGATCGCCTTTCTTATATACGGGAGTGATGAGGTTATTTTCCCAATCCGCAGGAATTGTGTTCGTTCGCCATGCCTTACAAAAGATGTCAAGGATCCACTCCTTTCCCAGCTGTCCGAGCCATTTTACTATTTCCGGTTCTATATTATCCGCACCGCAGGCTTTTCCTGTTTTTATTCTTTTCAGGGCTTTCTCTACCTCTTCCATATCTATCTCTTCAAGTTCTTCATTATATTCATTTCGTGTTCCTGATTCTGGCAATAAATCTGTATGATCTCCTGCACCTGTGAATTTTTTCGTGAAGAATTATTTCCATATTTCAAGTATATCTTCTCTTCTTGTTTTTAGTTCATTCGTGGTATTCCTAATTGGTTTTATTTCTTTCTTTTTCTTTCCATTCATTGATCTTATTAGGTTCCAAAATTTCCTGTTATTTGTTTTATATTTCTCATTTATATCATTTCCAAAATCTTCCAAGCTTTTCTTTTTCGCTTCTTTGACTCTCTTCTTAACTTCGTTTCTTATTTTAACATATTGTTCTTTGTATTGCTGTTCCTTTGTTAAAACGTATTTTCTCCACGCATCTTTTTTCTTTTTGACTTCCTTTTGTATTTCCTTAGTCCATCATTTTGTTCTTTTCTGTTTTTTCCTGTATCTGATTTGACCACATACTTCTACTGCAGAATTATAAATAATTTCCTTGAAAATTCTCCACGTCTCTTCTAGTGTCATTTCTTCCTGGTCATGTCTCTTTAGTAAATCATTCGTTTTCTGTTGGTATTCTGCTCTTTTCTTCTCGTTTCTTAATTTGCTGATTGCTATTTTATGATACTCAGCTATTGTTCTTGTTAATTTGTTCTTGGAGTTCTGCCGTTAGCAATCTGTGTTGAGTTCCCATTTCATCCTCTTTTTGTGTCTTTATGTTTCGTATCTTAGTTTTCATACTTTGGGTATAGACTATGTGTCTATTATACTCTTCGCGTTTCTCTCTTCCGCGACAAAGGTGTATCTCTCTTCCAGTGGTTGGTCCCAGAAATCGTTTCCTATTAGGAGATCATTACGTATACAAAAATCAATCATTTTCCCACCATTTTCGTTTAACGTTTCTTCTCCATATGCTCAGCAGCCCAGTCCCTTATTTGTATCATTACCCACTCTACCATTCCAGTCCCCCATTAATATTACTTTTGAGTTTGTTTCTTTTATTTCATCCAGCAGTTGCTACAGTTTTTCATAGACTCCTCCATTGTACTTCCATCTGTTCCTTCTACTGGTGCATACATCTGTATGATGTCAACCGATTCCTTCTCCAATTCTATTCTCAGGCGCATCAACCTTGATAAGAGTGATTGATGTATAGTTACTCTTCTATCAACTTCCTTTGTTAACAATATCCCTACTCCCTCTTTTCTCCTTTGATCCGGCCTCACTCCTGAATAGTACAGAAAATATTGACTTCCTACCCCTATTCTTCCTACTTCGGCTTTCTTTGTTTCACTTATTCCCAGCATTTGAATTTGGTACTTGTTCATTTCTTCTGCTAGTTCGTATTCTTTTCCCGTTAGGGAAGTTATGTTCCACGTTCCAACGCGTATCTTTCCATTTTCCTTGTTCATAGCTGTGGTCGTCATCGTGTTAGCATTCCTCTCTGGCTCTACCTTGTTGTTCCTATTTCCCATCCTCACATCCATGTATTTTTGTGTTCGAATTTGTTCTGTATCCGCTCTCATTGCCAGGTACGTCCTCTCTATTCCCTGCTCAACTTATCCTTCTCTCTATCCCATCTCCATTCTTCATTCCCGATATACAACTTCCTGAACACAATTTTTGTTTGTTTTCCGTTTTCCCTCTCAGTTTTAGCTCTAAATCTAATTTGTTCTTGTATCTCCCTGTCCCGCTTAGATAGATCATCGTTAATAAAAATCCTTCCTCCTATTTTTGTTCTTAATTTCTTCTTGTTTTTCGTTATCTCCACCTTATCCTCTGTCCTGTCTAATTGAACTAGACAGGTTTTTTCACCTAATTTTATGGCCTGTTTTATATGTACTCTTATCTGTAACTCTTTATCTATGAGATTTTCCAATGCGTTTTTTAGTTTTTCCCTATCTTCTGTATCTATTTTTCGACCCTGAATCACTACATTATTCCGTCTTTTCTCATTCTCTACTCGTTCCAATCTGTCTTCCATATCCATCACTACCCCTTAATGAATTTATTTTGCCTCTTGAGTTCCGCATTTTCTTTTCTTAACTCTGACATTTCTTTTCTATATTCTCTCTGTTCCTCCCGCATCTCTTTTATTTCTATTGATAAATTGTTCATCTTTGCTCCCATTTCCTCAATCATCTTCATCATTACACCAATGTTTTCTTCCAGCTTTTTCTGGGACTTCATAGGCGATCTTATTACCTTTTTACTTTTCTTGAAAATATTTTCGCTGTTCTCTTCATCCTCTTCTCTTTTTCCTTTTCTCTTCCTATCTTCCGAGCTGTATTCCTCCGTATCCATGATATATACAATTTTCTACTCCGCCCCTGTTCTCTACGGATATGTATTTTCTGTTTTCTTTTCTTATCACGGCGCAAAACGCCGAGGCCCGGTCGACCCGCCGGAAGTCTGGCTTTTATCAATGATATTGGAATAAATTGTTTAATTTTACCTGTTATTTTGATTCCCAGATAATCACTTTCACTTTGTTTTTATATTTATCACTGTTACCAATTAAAAGATCACAATCCTCCAAGAACCTTGGGTATAAACACGGAGCAGACCGACAATACACACAACGTCAAACACTCCAGGGCCGGACGGGATATAAATAAATAAATAAATAAATAAGGAATTTACGTATTATATTACCTTTCTAAATCGATTTTGGACAGATTCTAACCAACGTCGTTCCGTTTTTCCACTTCTCCAAAACTCAACGGCTCGCGTTTTATATTCAATATGAATTGAACTACCTCCTTCTTAGAGTACACAGTCTTCATGTTCATAATCTTCATCATATTCATTTCTTGATTCAACGAATTGCGGTTCCTGTGGACCAGCCAAGTCTTCAAAATCCAGCGCTATATCTGCTTCAAATACAAAAGATGCCTCTTCTTGAGCTCTCACAATGATATCCATTAGAGCTTCGTGTAGCTCTTGTTCTTCACGTGTTATAAATGTAACAGCGATATTTGCAGCAAGGAATGTTGCACTTACTGCAAATTCAGTACTTTAGCAACGTTGTTTCTCATTACTTCAAGAAACACCTTTCGACCGTCAAATTGCGAAACGCACTCGTCGTCAATAAACTGAAGACTGCAAGTACTAATTGTAACTTGCCTTGCTTTGTATATATGCGTATGCAAAAGCATTTATGGTATACAATTTATACTAATACTTACATTAATCTAGAAATCTAGATAAAATTTAAATACTATAGAAATCATGTAATCTGCACGTGGAAATCAGCACATGAAGTTTCAATGAGGAATTTTATAAGTATAACGGATAATACGCTAACCGAATACTTTTAAAAATAAATAATGGAATGTAATGCGGATAAGGTATAAATGATCTAAAAAGTATTAAAGATATTCAGACAGACATATGCGATCAATGTTTGAATTAGAAAACTTATCACGCGAGTCTTCTGGAGCTGTGCTGCACTTATTAGACGAGTTCTTAAAACATTTTAGATCTTTAGAGGCATTAGGCTTGCCAGTTGAACACTGGGACATTCCATTAATATATATATATTAACAAGCAAATTTGACTATAACACTAGCAAGTTGTGGGAACAATATTCCAAGGGAAGAAATTTACCAACCATTTCAGAATTACTAAGCTTCTTAAAAGATAGATGTCAAGTACTGGAATCGATTACACACAATAACACAATTCTGAAGTCAACTCAAAACCCAAAACTATCGCTAATCTCGCTTCTCAAAAATTAAATTGTATTCATTGTTCTAAATCATATTCAATATACCGATGTCAGAAACTTTTAAAGAAAACCCCAGAAGAACGATTAAAGATAATCAAAGATCTTAAGGCGTGTACTAATTGTTTAGGTCCACGACACATAGCAAAACAATGCAAATCTACTCGCAGTTGTTTACCCTTTTACATGTCAGCGATGCGCAGCAGCCTATAACTGTTGCTTCACATTCATTAAAGAAGGGACATTACGTACTTTTGTCTACAGCAGTAGTTCACATAAAAATTCGTCGCGGAGAATTAATCCAGGCCCGGGCTCTGATAGACAGTGGTAGTGATAGCAATTATATTAAGACCAAATTATTCCACAAAATAGGTAGCAGATATCACGATATACACCCAATAACGATAGTTGGAGTAAACGGCACAACTTCAACGGTGAATAAACAAATAGATTAATAAAGCGGAATTCTATATTGCACATCATCCGGTATTTAAGGCGACTAGCTCTGAAACGAAAAAGAGTAGTTTTCGACGCATCCTCACCAACTACTACGGGCTTATCCTTAAACAATATCCTTTTAGTTGGTCCCACCATTCAGAGTGAATTATTTTCAATACTACTGGGATTTAGAAAACACAATGTAGCCCTTATAGCGGATATTGAGAAGATGTTCAGGCAAGTGAATGTAAGCAAAGGACATCGGGATTTTCAGCGCATACTTTGGAGAAATAATAGAAAATTCAAGCAAAGTCGTTTATACAACAACTGTGGACATTCAAATTAGACTGGGACGATGTTGTGCCAAAACAAAACTACAAATGTCCAATTTACCGAGAAATCGCACTGCTCCTTCGCGTCCATTTCTTTACACAGCACTTGACTTTGCTGGTCCATTCTCAGTAAAGGAGTCTAAACTGCGAAATAAGAAAATAAGAAAATCGTTTGTTTGCGTATTTGTATGTTTTAGTTCTAAGGCTGTTCATTTGGAGTTAGTTTCGGATTTGACTTGTGCCAGTTTTCTTATCTGTGGCTTGCCCGCCCAATTATATACTGATAACGCGAAGACTTTCGTTGCGGCTAACAAAGACTTGGTTAAGACCCACAAAGTCCTCTTGAATTATTTTAAGGATCCTTCAGTCGTAAAGTTTTTAACCGAATGTGCTATAACGTGGAAGTTTATGCCCCCTCGGGCACCACATTTTCGTGGATTGCACGAACCTGCAGTAAAATCTTTCAAAATGCATTTGAAGAAGGTTATATCGAATCACGTGTTAACAGTTGAAAATTTCCTGACGCTACTTTGTCAAATAGAGTCCATCCTAAATTCCCGCCCCCTATATCCCCTCTCTGATGAGCCCAACGATTTCACGATTCTTACACCGGGACACTTCTTAATTGGGAGTCCTATGACTGCTGTTCCGCAAGTGGATGTCACCAAAGTTCAACCGAACTCCCTGAAGCAATACGAACAACTAACGCAATGTATCAGCACTTTTGGAGGCAGTGGAGTAGAAATTACATCAATCATCTTCAAACAAGAGTTAAATGGGCGCAAGACGGCTTGAATGTGCCATCAATTAATGATTTGATCTTAATTAAGGCAGTTGCAGCTCCACCGCAACATTGGCTAGTAGGTAGAATCTTAAGGTTTCACCCTGGCGCCGACGGCAAGAATCGCCTGGTGACGGTGGTAGCAAGAGGAAAGGAAGTGGTACGTTCCATGGCTCAACTTTGCCCATTGCCAAAGGGTATTGAAATTGGACAATTCAAGGCCGGGGAGAATGTTGGAGCGAAATCACAACAGTCCACTAGTTTTCTAAATACTTTGTAGTTGCTATCTAAAAGAAAACAAAACAACGACCTAGCAACACAACAAAAATTGTAAACCAGTTGTCAAAAATGTTTATGTGTATGTCTATGTCTATGTTATATCTTTCCAAGTATCATTAAAATCTTTCCTAATATAATTGTGGTTTCTCTCAACAGTAAGGGAATGCTAAATGAATTCAACCGGGGAACTGTGAAATCCGAATGCAACATCATTGTCGAAACTAAGCAATAATACACTGTTTGGGTGTTTAAATCCCACAAAAATTGTTCGTTCACGAAGTACCAAGAAAATAATCGCTTGTTTCTTTGGTTGTACTGGACACTTCGCAACCATTCCTTTATAGGATCAAAGAACAGTTCATGCTGAATGGTATTCTACAATTTCTTTATCAGAACTCACCGATGAAATCAGAAAAATCAACCCTAAGGTCGCATCGTTCTGCATCAACACAATGTAAGCTCTCACACAGCACGTCCAACAATTAATTATTTTGAGGAAAAAACATCGAACTAACGTTTCGTTGACATTGTATACGCCTGATTTATGGCCTAGCGATTTCTTTCTGTTTTCGAGTGTCAAACAAAAATGCGTGGAAAGCGATCAGGAAGCTGTCGAGAGTGGAAAAATTATTCGCAGAAGTGACTTAATTATTAATGGCGAATACTTTGGAAAGCAATAAAACAGTTTGTTCCAAAACGTTCTTTTCTTTCCTAGTTTTTGTAACAAAAATTGTCGCGCTCTATACGAATGTGTTATCTTCACAGAAGGTACCAAAATATTGTGTAACCAGTCACCTAATTATTATACCCTCTTCTTACTTTACCATTTTCCTTCCTGCTGTCACCATTTTTATAATTTCCTTTATAGGGTCCTTTCGTTTTTTGTTCCATCCTTGTCAATGGATACCTATATGCCATGTTTGCGATATTTATGTTTCATAATTTATCACTTAACCTGCTCCTTCTTCATTTTGGCTAGACGTCTTTATTTCTATTTTACGTATTTCTTCAATTTGGAACTGTAAGCCTAAATTGTATTTTTTTAATTTTCCACCTATATTTGGTCTCAAACGACCTTTTTGTTGTCCATTTTTGTTCCTGACATAATTATGTTGTCTTCGCTTTTTCCTTTCATTATTGTTCCATCTTACCTTTTCATTCTACTAGTTCTATCCATGCTTGATCATTTTAAAATTTCACTAGTTAACTGCAGTTAACCGCCAGAGTACCTTATGAAAGATGAAAGGATTAAACAGTTTTGCCAAGAAATTCTAAACCGAGACTAAAACAGTACCATTTTTGGCGATGAAAAAGTAAATTATAACAGGGAGAATGTATGGTTAGTAAAATGTTCTGAAGGATAATAGCAGACAGATGGATGGAAATTACCCAACTCTCTTTGCCTCGTTTCACTGAGCTCGCCAGACCTAAATCCTATTGGACGTGTGAGTAGAAATGGTTCGTAATTCAAAAGTGGATGCAAATGAATTTTTGGAAAACATATTGTCCAAATAGTTTTTGCAGAGGTCTCGTGATTTCAATATTTCAAGAATGTATCGAATATTATGTCGGGTTCAAGAAGTGTCGCCGCCCTGGGAGACTATGGAGCCTATTTGTAACTTCAGTTTCTAGTTTTTACTCATTGACCCCAGTACAAATAAGACTTCAGTATATGAATATTGTACTGAGACTTTAGTTAATTTTTTCAAAGTAAATTGCACCGGTCTAGCTCGTAGATAATAATATAAAAGCATAAATTATAACAATTTATATTTATAAAATTTTAGAAATATTGAACATAAAATCGAAATATTTACTTCCCTCCTATTAATTCTTTTGGCACAGCTTTATGGATTTTTCCCTTTATCAATTCTTTCTTCTTCTGTATGGTAAGGTTCTTTTCTTACTAATACTTCTTCTTAAAGTCTTTATTTTGTGAAATATATTTTTAAACTTATTTATTGACTTTTCTATATTGTCAATTTTATCGTCGTTAACCAAACAACCTTTTATTTCTTCTCGAAACAAGGACGACACTGCTGTCTTTCTCCGTTGTCCCCCAAAACGAAACTTTAATTCATCTTGACTTCAGTTCATCTTGCTGTTATAGAAACCTGTACCGTATGTCGATGTATCCTTGATTATTTCCAGTAAATTTATGTGAATTCTTGTAATGTATATTTGTTGTCGAAATGTGTAAAAAATGTTAACAAAATTCTTTTATCCATTAAATCATGCTTTTATAAAATATTTGACAATTTTAATTTCTGGTGACATTTATTTCTCCCATTAAACGTCTCTGGCTGGAGTTAAATTAATGAGATAACACCCGTAGGGGAAAAAGTGCTTAAAAGGTGGTGGGCGTGGTGTCAGAAAGGTATAAATAGAACCCCAAAGCTACATCAAATGTCAAATGGAGACCATAACTCCAATTTTAACTGTGATTTTGATAACTTGAATTATAATAAATAAATTTTCTAATGGTAATTAACCATTTGTGTATTATTATACTACAATATACACAACCGATAACTAAACATTAAATTCTAATTGCCAATTCCTAGAAACAATTTCTATATATGTACATGAGAGATGAAGAATACGTGAGCGTGTGGTTAATACAGACTTACATTAAGACTTCACAGCTATCCACGATGGTGAGACTTCTTGGATAACTGCTACCAAATATTAACAAATAAAAAATAAAAAATTCGGTTTTATGTTTTATTCCAATTTAAGTTAATTTTGCTTAATTTTCTTTAGTGCAATAGGCGCAAAATAAGTCTCTCTTTATAATTGAAAATTTATTTTTGATATTTATGTTATATTACCAATAACAAATCTTACTACATTAATTATTTTTTAATAAATTTCGTTCTATTGTTTCTACAAAGGAGATTAAAGGAGAATGCAAATATGAACTAAATTTACTACTTACTACTAATACTGCTTTCGACAATCGCGTACAAATTCTAATAAATAGGAAGACTAACATATGATAAAAGATGTATTCGTTCTCTATTTGCGGGAATAAAAATGTCAGGGCACCTTCCAGCTTCTTTTTGTCTGCTCCTTTTGTTTGCAGAAAATAGAGGTACGTGGTTATTTTAAACTCGAAGAGAGAAAGTTAAGTATGAGATTTTATTAACATTAACTCCTTCCGTCCTTTCACAGTGTTTATATCCTATTCTAAATATCCCCATTCTTAAAACAAAGCAAGCAATCCGATTACCTTTACGACATTCCACATCAGAAAGTTATATTCCTAAAAATCATTTGCCCAACTTGTATATATATAGCATGTTCTCACCTGTCAACCTGCTGCCAACTTCCCCAAATGAAAGCCCTTCCACCGGGAACTAATCTTGGTTTAGTGTGACAGCAACCTAAGAAAAAGTTAGTTTATATATAAGATTTTTATTGAAATAAAGAGTTTCGTCAATTGCAATAATTGCGATCTTGTCTGTCCACTAGAATTATTTGTTAATACTCCTACGAATCTACATATGTCGAACTTGCTGGCTAATTCCCTGAAACTTCAAAATAAATACAAAAATACTTTTTACCAGAAAATTAGGAGCACAGGTGTTTCTTTGTTATTCGGAGAAATTTATTCCCATATTCGAAAGCAATCTTATTTATTTTAAACGTCATTTTACGTTGGTTTTTCGAAGTGTAAACTTGTGGGTTGTTATTAATTATAATAGCAAAAATGCCGAAAATAGCGACTGTGCCTGGATGGATTGCACCTTATTCAGAATTGCGTATGGATGGAGAAAAAGTATTTTGCGTAGCATGCAGCAAGATTGTAAGTAAAATTTAAGTTTATTTCCTCTTATTAAGCTATAGTTTTTAAACGATGTTTAACAAAGTCACCAATACAACGCTTCGACAAATAATTTTATTTTAAAATGAGTAAAATGAGATGTATATTTCATGCGTATTTTTCGCATATCATCAGCACAATACGGAATATCTGATATTCCGTATTCTGCTGATATTCCGTATTCAAATAAAAATCATTTTAAAATAAAATTATTTGTCGAAGCGTTGTGTTGGTTATTTTACTAAATGTCGTTTATTCCGATTGCTTCGCAAACTCTTTACACATTAGTTTTTTATTACTCCTTTATCTTTTACTAACACTTATTTTATGAGAAAATAACTGATGATGTGTTACTTTTTATGCAGGTTACAAGTGAGAGAAAATTTCAAGTCGACCAGCATATTAAAATTCCATCTCATGCTGCAAAACTATCAAAGATGAAATTGGGGGAGAAGGGTCAGCAAACATTACCGCAATGTTTGCCATCAACCTCCAAAAAATCGGAACAAGAACAATTTTGTGAAGATTTGTGCCTAATGTTTGTGTCGGCAGATATTCCACTACATAAAATAAACAATTTAAATGTCAAGTTATTTTTGCAAAAGTACACCAGCAAATATAATATTCCCGACGAGAGCACCTTAAGAAAAATTATATTCACCGTATCTACAGCTCCACCAAGCAAACAAATCCCTCGGAAAATATGCCAACTAATTTTAAAAATTGGTGGCCGTAAAAATTTAAGCCAATACCGACAACTTTTACCGGCGTGTACCCTCCGTGACAAAAGTGAAAGTAGTAGCTACATAGCGTACATAGCAAATTAATGTGTTATCGTCTGTTTGTATTTCCTAATTTTGTCTGCTTTCGTTCATTTTTATAAAAACAAATCCCTTTTAAGATTTTTGTTCGTCTTATTCGAAATAAGGTAGACATATATTTTATAGATAATTAAAAGTCATTTTAAAATAAAACTATCTTATAACCTCAAAACATATTTTTTGCATCTTAGATATTTAACATTTATGTACCTATTTCTAGAATCTAGAATTTATTCTAATCGTCATCGCTATGGCAAGTAAAAGTAAAAAACATGTTCATTGCGAAGCCAGAAACATTATTAAAAATGTTGGGGAGTTTTTCGACCGACAAAAAGCTGCTGGTGTGTGGACATTTCCTTTGGAAAAGGCTACAGAACTAGCTACTGCAGCGACTGGGAAATCGACAAAATTCATAACAAAAATTAGGTAATTTGTATTTGATTAAAGTTGTTCTGAAATAAATACTTATTGCTATTTTGTGGGAATGAAGCTAAACGTTCCAAATATAGGATATTGAGGTCTCCTTGAAAGAAACGACGAAGTGGGGGTTCCAACAAAATTATTCTAGATGATTTTGACTTAGGCGTTTTAAAGAGAACTGTTCATGAAATTTACACGGTAGATAAAAAGTTCTTACCATTAACATGTTAGTTCTTCGAATGAAGGACAAGGTTGGCTACGTTGGGGGTAAAGAAACTCTAAGAAAATATTTATTACAAATCGGCTTTAAATACAAAAAATGCCATAATAAAAGGAAATTATTAATGGAACGTAACGACATTGTTGCATGGCGTTCCCGCTATTTACGAAAAATAAGAGAAAATTATGCGATAGGGAAAAATAAGAAGCCAGTGACATATTTAGACGAGACTTATATCCATCCATCTTACGGAGTCAATAAGTGCTGGCAAGCAGAAGACGAAGCTGGTGTTTATAAAACTGATAGATCTGGCTAGAGGTATATAATTGTTCATGCAGGAGGATCATATGGTTTCGTTGATAATGCACTTCTCATTTTTAAATCAAAAAGCAAGCCTGGAGATTACCACGATGACATGAACCATAATAATGTCATGAGATGGTTGGAAACCCAGTTAATTCCAAATTTGCCACCAAATGGGGTTGTCGTAATGGACAATGCTCCTTACCATAGCGTACAAATCAATAAACCACCAACACAGGCTACATGTAAAGCAAGTATAAAGGCTTGGTTAGACAATAATGGAGTGTCAACAACCGATGACATGCTAAAGGCTGAACTATTGGTGTTGGTAAAGCAATTAAATCACACAAGGACATACTACGTTGAAGAACTGTTGAAAAACATGGTCACACAGTACTGCGCCTTCCACCTTACCATTGCGATCTCAATCCAATAGAATACATATGGAGTTTGGCTAAACATAAGGTTGCCATGAATAATGTTAATCACAGTGCTGCGGAAATTGAAACATTAATGAGAAATGCATTTTTAGAGATAGGTCCTTCAGATTGGAATCAACATTGCAAACACGTTAATCGTTTAGAAGGGGAAATGTGGCAACGCTATGGTTTGGTAGATGAAGCTGTAGAAAGTTTATGTTTTATGGTAAACACTGGCTCATCAGGCGAAGATTCTGAAATCAGTGAGGAGGAAAGTAGTGACGATAACACTATGTAATTAGTTTTAAATACACACCGTTTTGAAATTTATAAAAATGTTTTACTGTTTTGTTTAATATGTTTTATTAATAATAGTAGAAACAACTATATAAAATAGAAATAAAATTTCCTCATTTATTTCTTTCTCAAATCTAATTTTGGTACTTGTCTACTAAATTTTCTTTTAACAGTTTTAACAAATTTATACAAGAACTTAGATAATAAAAATTAATACACTTGCGAATACAAATTGTTACGTGTTCAAATTTGCCGCCATATTACTGTTGATACTGAGTGTACCTCTAAACATGCAGTGACGCCACACCACGCCTACCCAGCAGACTTGTTTGCTTGGCTCGACTGTATACAGAAACATTGAGTAGCATTAAGAAGGCTGTGTCAAACAATTACCTTTACATATGCGCAG
Organism: Chrysina gloriosa; assembly: GCA_038088585.1. Taxonomy (NCBI): domain Eukaryota; kingdom Metazoa; phylum Arthropoda; class Insecta; order Coleoptera; family Scarabaeidae; genus Chrysina; species Chrysina gloriosa. Next base: position 66,009,662 of record CM076087.1, read on the forward strand.
ATGAAACTACTGATAGTGTGGACCGATACATAGTTCATTTAATGATAGGTATCCTTAACGTATCGGTTCCAGCAAAATCTTATTTAATTTCATCCAAACAGCTGGAAAAGGCAAATAATTTGACAATAACAAGGTTTATACAGGACGAAGTGGCAACCTTTTTCTTACCGGAATCGATTCCAACAGAAAAATTCTGTTGTTTTTAACGGGTGCCGCACCATACATGCTGAAGGCAACTCGCAACTTGAATATCTTTTACCCAAATTTAATTCACACAACTTGCTTGGCGCACGGACTAAATCGTGTTGCAGAAGAAGTAAGAAACCATTTTCGCTTGGTAAATACTTTAATTAGTAATGTTAAGAAAGTGTTTTTAAAGGCTCCATTAAGAGTTCAGTTTTACGAACAACATCTACCCGGTATTCCGCTTCCTCCTCAACCAGTAATCACACGATGGGGAACGTGGAAGCTGCTATTTCTCATGTAAATCATTATGAAGAAATAAAGACAATTGTTATGAATCTTGATAGCGATACACAATTTGTGCTAGATGCCCAAAAGGTGTATTCGAATAACGAAATACCTCAACAGTTGGCGTTTATTAAAGCCAACTACAGTTTTATTTCCACTTCTATATTGCAATTGGAAAAACAATTTATGTCGCTAATTGAGAGCGTTGAAATAATAAACAAATTTGAAAAGCTATGTTTTGATGTTAAAGCAAGGGTGGGAAAATACGTGTATGAAAAAGTTTTAAGTGTAATAGAAAAAATGAGGGTTTTAAAAAGCTACAGGATATTGCTGAAATCTTGTGTGGTGAGTCAATAGAAAATACTGAGTTGACAATAGAGGATATTTCTAATTTGAAATATGCTCCTATAACAAGCGTGGACGTAGAACGAACCTTTTCAATATATAAATACATGTTATCAGACAAGCGCCACAATTTTTCTATTGAAAACTTTGAGAAATATGTAATTGTAAATTGTTTTCATAGTTAATTATGGTGTAAAATGTTATAAATAAACTTGTAGTAAACATAATAGAATATTTTTTTCCTATAGTATTGTATTTTCTAGCATAACTCCTATTTTTTTATCTGCATGTTTTTCATGAGAAAGTGCATATTTAGGCCAAAACATCTGCATATTTATGCGCATATTTCCACTTTTTTTGGATATAATCCGGCCTCTACTGATAAGATTTCTCGAAACACTCTAAGATCATCGGCAAACAACAACCTATTCGAGTTAATTACATTGTAATGTCATTTATAAAAATATTGAACAACAAAGCATAGAATGCATTTGCACATTTACACTACCGTTCTTTAGATATTTTTTTTTATGTAATGTTACATTTCTAGACTGCACCAAGACAATGCTTTAATAATATGCATTTCGATAACTAATATTTTTAGAAAAGGGCCCTTCGATATGTATATCAACTCTGACTGCATATAATTACGATTGAAGAAATCGGGATAAAGTTTTTAAAAATATTTGTTCAAAATATTACACACAATTTTACTTAAGATAGAGATAGAGGCAGATAATATAACGACAAGCACACAAATGTTTCGCCTAAAAGTACAGGTCAAGGATGCTAGATAACATTGCGCCCTTCCTACTTATAACTTTGGTTCCCGGTCCTAAACGGATTTGGCGCCGTTCAGACTAAAATAATTGATACTAATCTCAATCTAGTTTATGTTTAACATAACAAGTTAGCATAACAAGGTTTATCAACTGTCTGTGTGAACATGACCTTATACTTAGCTAACGTCTAACGATAGTTCACCTATTGCGTATGCGAACATACCTCCTTCCCTCTTAAGACAAAACGTCTTCGTTTGGTATATTATTAACGTCTATGATTGGGTAAGAAGGAAGTTGTACATTACGATCGTTTACACAAAATAATCTAATAAATCTCTTTCTAAGAGTGACAGAGAGGATACCAATTATACAAATTTTCATTATTAAAATAGTAGTGAAGGAAATATGTGTATAATGCACCATAGGGTGTAGAGTAAATTGGTTATGAATATTTTTCGCTTCTTCTTTTAAAGCGTTAATATCATGTAAATTGTTTAAATGTAGTTCAACGGATTTACTAGGTTGATAATGTTTTATAACTAATTCCAAGTAAAATGTGAAATTTCTAGCGATAATTTTCAAACGTCTGATCTTCTACAACTACTTTGCAGCCATTTAATTATGTAGACTAAACGATTATATCTATACCCTACGGATAGACTAAACAAATGCATTCCAATTGATAAACATCGTTGGAATGCGTATATTTTATATATACCTACGGGAGACCCTTTTTCAGGGATATTCAATATAGTATCGTAGCGTAGAGCAATACTGCCGTGCCGGTTTATATATTCATTAGCTTAAGTTCCTTTTTATGTAAAATACCTATTCTTTTTTTTAATAAACGATTTGTTGTCAAAGTCTTGAGTGAGGAAAGAGGTTAGTTTCTCCTATTTGCTTCCATGAACCACGACCCCGAAGATTTGAAGAATATCGCGGAGGACGACGCCGAGAAGCAGTACCTCACCGATCGAATCTTCGAACCTGCAGAAACGAAAGCCGAACATTCCATTATTCCGCTGTACTCTGAACAAATTAATTTATTTTAAGTTTTCACAATTGAACAGTTAACAAATATATTCGAGACAATGTAATTGACCAATGCAACCAACCCCATTCTGGGTTCAGCTTTTTCCGCTGCAAAAGTGTAGCAGAATTTTTACCGATATTTAATAGCGAAAGTGATCAGTTAGAATCTTTCATCAATAGAGGTGAAAAATTTTATAATACGTATGGTAGGATAAATGATAATGACTTAAGTGATTTCGTTTTTAATGTTATTTGTTCTAAGTTGCGACATAATGTCTATACTTTCTTAATGTGTAGACCAGACATCACAACTTGGGCACAAATAAAAATAGCTTTAAGAGAACATTATGGCGATAAAATTGACCGCCAAACCATAACAGGTGAATTTCTACAAGTGACTCGTAACAGAAATGAATCAATACTAGACTTTTTGGAGCGAATAAAATTCACAAAATCCAAAGTTGAAGTAAAAATTCACACAGATTCTCTCCTGACGGGCGAACAGAAGAGGATTCTTATTAGCCAAGATGAATTAAATTGTTTAGACATACTCCCCGCAAATTCGGACGATGGACAGAGATTGATATTAGATATAAGAGTACCCAGATCTCACAACCTATATCCAAATCAATCATACTTTAATCTATCTGTTCCTCAACAACACAGTTTTCCTTCACAACCAATTCCTATCCAAACAAGACCAATAAAACAGCATTTCCCCACCAACCAAAAAGTCTTTGGAAAACACCAAACTCTTAAAAACTTTTTTGCTCCAAGAAACGACCGCGTAACTTTGAACCCATAGATACTTCATCAGGTCATACATATAGAAGTCGAAATTACTTTAAGCAGACTTGATGAAGAAATTTTATTTCACAAGAATTGCACAATGTCGAAAATTATGATGAAGAATCATATGAAAATGCTAATTACAATCGTTCCTATGATCCCGAAATATACTATCCCGAAGAGTACAACAACGAACGTCAAAATACTGCGTGGGCACCCGCACATTTTGTAGGAAATAATGACAATGAATCACAATACTCGAATTTTTGCGAAATCTCCCATTCAGAAGACCCAAGATAGAATTAAATAATATTAATTTAAATAATTCTTTACCATATAATTAAGTTTATTAAGATCGCAGAAGGATTTTTAAAAAGTTTATTTAAAATTATAACTAAAGACTAACACAAAATAATATAAAGAATAACGTACGCAAGCCTATAGCCTAAAGGTACAAGTTATCTATTCGGATTCTAAGTTCTAAGTGTGCTGGCAATGTGTGTCGCCTAATTTAATAACTTGTCCTGTAAACAATTCTGGTCGGGGTTTGTGGAATTCTTTCAGGGATGAATTAGTATTTTGAACGGAAGATATTGTATATTTTAAGGGGACGTCTGGCGTTTAGTTATGTCTGGTGTTTGTTATCCGAACATAACTCCTTCCCCCTTAAGACAAAACGTCCTCGTTTTGCGTATTGGGAACTACAATATTTGCTAACGTACATAGCTGTACGACATCGTTTTCCTTTGTGAAAAACTTCGCTATCTTATATCTAAACATATAACATACAATACAAATTATAAGAAATACAATTGTCAAAATGCTCGTTACAGAAAAATGTATGTAATGCGCTACAGGATGTAAGGTAATATGAGAGTCTAAGTATTGGACCTTTTCTTTCAAATTTTTAATATCGTGTAAATTATTTAAATTTAATTCGGCTGCTTTGCTTAACTTATAATTTTCAACAACAGGTTGAATATTAAAAGTAAAATTACTAAAGGTATTGTCGTAGGTCTGGTCTTCAATAATAATTTTACAAGTGTTTTCTGAAGTTATTACAACATTGCGTTTGACTTTAATCGTGTTTAGTTTATTCGGACATTCTTCAATTACTTCAAATTCGTTTTTTGAAGCTATTATTATTTTACCATTTTTAAGTTGTGTATAAATTCTATAGTCATTGCCGATTTTAGCAAACGTACAATTTTCACTTATTTTAAGAGAACACTTGTTTGATGTTGTATGATGAACGCACAACATTTGCTGGTCTATAGCTTGGCACTGTTCTTCGGTCCACAATTCTTCTCTCGCACTTTGAAGATGAAATTTTGCAGGTGGTATTAGCACTGCGTCTTGCAAGTTCGGGAGCGGATATATTCGGGAATATTGGTAGATGGAATTTTTAAGAATAGGTATATACAGCATACACGTGATTGTGTTGTTAATAGAGATAACTCTAAATTTTGAAAATTCTAATATCTTATAAGGGTGAATATTGTTCCAATTAAGTAATTCGGATCCCTTATAAATTATATTAAGGTAATCTGCAGTTGCCGTTAATTCTGAATTGGAAATTATTTCTAAATTGATAATATCGGAAAAAGCAAGAGAAATTGTTCTTTCTATAGTCCGGAGGATATTTAACATTTTAATTCCGTCTTGGTTATTGTACTGGAGTAGTAGTTGTATTTCTAGAACACTGCTAACATTCTGCACCAAACTTAAAGTGAAATTTGCATTTCCTTGTAGTGTTTTCAGATCGGCTGAATACCTATTTGAAATGTGATTCACGAAAGAGTTGTACTTGTTAATTTGTTTTACTATCTGATCTTGGTTTTCATATAGGGAGTGAATGTTTTTGTTAATATCAATTAGGTCCTCGTTATCAGGATTTCCGGTGATATATTTAATCGCCATACCTAAGGCGTTAATTAAGGCTCTCTTTGTTCCCTTATTTTTTAATTTATGTAGTAGATCTTCTATTTCTGTGCATGTTTCTTTTAATTGTTGGACATTTTGCTGTACTGTGGGAGTTGTGCTCTTATGTTCCAAAACGATTACATTGTTTAATAAAGTTTTATAACTAGATTCTATGTTACTAACATTAATAAAGAAGTAAAATTTATGGTAATGATTTAATACTTTAACAGGGCCTAAATTTTCCGTAAGGTATCCGTTAGAGTTAATCTCTTGCAGTTGAAGGGCCCGGCTGGGGTTGGTCAGAGCCGTCCTGCAAATTAAATGTTTTTTTCAGTCGCCTAATCTTTCTGGTGTGAAGGTTCGCGGGCTTATTCGACTTTTCTCTGATACCTGTAATCTTGTTTTTGTCTATGCTTGTTACGTTGACCTTATCGAAACAGGGATCTGTTTTGCGAATACGTTGCTTTGCAAAATACACGGTTGGTTCTTGAATCTGGATTGCTCCTTCCCTGTTCTGATTTACCTTCTCTAGATTTTTATTTCCTTTATTAAGTTGTTTGTGATACAATTGTTCATAAAACGGGAGTAATTCGTTTTCTCTTTTCTCGTTGTAACTATCATAAATGGCCGTGTTTAAATCTAATTCATGGGCATTTAAGTTTTCGTAAGGGCCATATAAGAGTGAAAAGGGTGTGTAATTTGTAGAAGAATGAACAGATTGATTGTACGTAAGTACAGCAGATATCATTAGATCTTGCGGAGTTTCGGTTTTATTTTGCATTTTTTCAATTCTAATTTTCTCCAATAAAGTGGAGTGAACTCTTTCAACTGGGGAATTAATTAATTTTAAATAGCTTACAATATTCTTGGAATACGTGTTTTTTAAATTCCTTTCCTTCATCACAAACAATCTTTTTAGGATAATTATGATGGGAGAAGTAGTGTCTTAATTTGTTCAGAATCGTAATACCAGTTAGGTCTTGAACATAGTATGCCTGTGTATATCTCGAAAATAAATCTATAAGCGTTAAGAATTTGTGTCCATCGAAGGCGAATGTGTCTATGTGTACAATATCAAATGGCTTTTTTGCTAATAATGGGCCGGAAAAAGGTACTTTGTACGGATTTCTCTCGTATTTACCTAGGAGGCAAGTTTCGCATACGTTTATAATTTTGTTAATTTTAGTTTTCATATCTGGCCAATAATATTTTAATTTTAAATGGTTGTATGTTTCAGTAATACCGTTGTGATTTTTAGAATGGTACCCTTGGATTATATTCGACGGTCGTTCGGTATTTTCGACATCTTCTGTTAGTGAATTATTTTTCATGAATTTTACGGTGCTGTCAAACAGAGCTTGACAGATTTTAATGAATAGTGGTTCTAATGAATTATCACAAAAATAGATGCCGTATAATTGTTTGGGATCTATTATTTGTTTAAGGGCGTCTTTTATACCTTGCAATTGATGACTATTGCGGACCGTGATGGAATAATTGTGTTTAGAAAACGGTCGTGTATACTTGACATTATAATGGTCGCCTAATTTCAGGATAATGCGATTTACAAATTGATTTATGGGTTTGTCTGATATGGGTATTGTGAAAACTGGACTTTCAACGGATGTATGTTGAGTGTCGTTAGAAGGTGTCTCATTTTCGGGAACGTCGTTTTCGGAGGTGTTAAGAATTTCGTCGTAGTCAGTTAGAGGTATATCTTCATCTAAATCTATGTTAGGGAGTATTGAGAGTAGATCTAGCTCGTCGTCATTAACTGTTTCTTTAGTATTAATTTCGATACGCGACAGCGCGTCTGCTACGGAATTTTCCTTGTCTTTTTATATAATACTTTATTTTGTCGACATAATGATGTGATCTTCATTTTCTCTTCGTGATTGAGGGGTTCAATGCGCAAACTGTTTGCGATATCTAGGTGTGCAGATTCATTACGGGGATCTCTAATTTCGAAGTCGGCGAGGGGTTGTGCTTCTAATTGTACATGGAAATTTATCTCTAACTCGCGTTCTTCTTCGAAGGGGATTGTGCAAATTCCCTGTTTAGCGTATGAAATTGAAGTAGGAATTACAATATCATCTATGCGGGTTTCTTGGATTAATATTTGACCTTCTTCGATGTTAACGGGAATTTTTATTTCATTTTTTATTACATGCTTGAAAGGTCGAAAGTTCTTGGGGTTTAATTCCATAAAAATGGTATTCTTACGGAGCCTATTTTTAATGTTCTCGTGCCGTAATCTATTGTTGCTCAAAATCGTCGCTACCGAGGAGAGCGTCAAATCTGTCATGCCATTGTATAACATGGAAATTTACAGGATGATCGATTCCAAATTCTTGTAAAATAGGGTATGATACATTTTCATCGTACTCGATAGTTTGATTTAGACTTTTTACAGAAAAGGGCTTGTGAAATATATAATTTTGAAATTTAGCAAATGCTGGGCCGGGATTGATGATGGAGTCCGATGCTCCTGAATCTATCAGTACTTTAAGACCTAAACCGGGGATAGTTATAAAAGGTAGTTTCGGTTTAGAACCTACGGCATTTAGGTCAATTGAGGATCTAGTGAGGCTGGTATTTGAAAATTTTCTTCGTTTTTTATCTACTTCATTGTAAGAAAATTGATCTTGATCGTATTCGTAATCAGTATCGAATTCAGTTTGCTCGTATTCGGTTTCTTCATTGAATTCTACGTTATGCAATTCCTCCACTTTAAATCGAGGGAGCCCTGAACTTCTAAAGAAGTTGGGGTGTCTATATTGTGCAGGTCTTGACGTATTTGCGGTGGAAATTGACATAGGTGTTGGTGTTGGCAAGGTTGGTCTTTTTACCTGGCCGTTATTGAAATGTAAATTTTCATTCGGTTTTCTAAAAACATTTACAGGTCCACGCGGGAATGGGGTAGCGTTATTGACTGCATTTCGTGGAGTTGGTGGCGTGAAGTGTTGTAGCGGTTTGGGCGTAAATTGGAAATTTTGTGTCGGCGTAAATGTTTGCATATGAAATTGGGGTGTTGAAGATGGTTTGTTGAAATCAGCTTTCTGGGGCTTTGAGGGATTCCTTTGTCTAATAAAGTTTAAAAAGTTAATTTGCTGTTTATGGTTATCGTAATTTGTAAGATGTACCAAACCATCTTCTAACGAGACGGACGTTTTATAAGCTATGAATGTCCTGTATGGGTCAAGTAGTCCGACTTGGAATGTGCTTAATACGCGTTGATTGTACATATTATTTTTATAAATTTTAATATTTTGGTCAACTTCTCTTATGTTTACATGTTCTAGCAATTGTTGTAGTTTATTCTTAATGCGCTCGTAGTATGTCTCATATGTTTCATGTGGGTGTTGATAACAAGTTATCAGATCATTCTCGAGCAAGGTTTCGTTTCTCTGGTCGCCAAAACGGTTTAGCAATTCGTTTTTAACCTGCGACCAGCTGGTACAGTTCGAAACAACTAATGTGTCCCTAGCAGCACCAGTTAATTTGGAGCAGCAAATTTCAAACAATAATTTGTTGAATGTGCAATGTTCTTGACCTGGGGTCGTTACTTTATAGGTACTAATAAATTTTTCGCATTGCTGTAAAAAGTAAGATAAATTTCTGCTCCCGCCTTCGTATGGAGGGATTTTTTCCCTTGCAATGTTTAACATGGTACAGGTACCGGTGTCTAGCAGGTGCTAAGTCGTGGATTCCGTGTCCAGGTGGAGATCCTCCAGCAGTGGTTGTTGTGGGAAATCGGTGTGGATACCGCGCGCCTTTCGTGGAGATGATTTTCAGAGAACGAAATTCTCCCAGGAGCGGAACGTAACACACTACGGTTTACCCGACAATAAAGTTCGTGGATATCCAATAAAAGTTTGATAATTACCGGTGGGTTCGCGAACTCTTTACCGTTTGGATATCCTGTTCGCAGCGCCAATTAAGTTTCTTAAGATCGCAGAAGGATTTTTAAAAAGTTTATTTAAAATTATAACTAAAGACTAACACAAAATAATATAAAGAATAACGTACGCAAGCCTATAGCCTAAAGGTACAAGTTATCTATTCGGATTCTAAGTTCTAAGTGTGCTGGCAATGTGTGTCGCCTAATTTAATAACTTGTCCTGTAAACAATTCTGGTCGGGGTTTGTGGAATTCTTTCAGGGATGAATTAGTATTTTGAACGGAAGATATTGTATATTTTAAGGAGACGTCTGGCGTTTAGTTATGTCTGGTGTTTGTTATCCGAACATAACTATATGTACAATTTTCGGATATCCCTATAAGATTATTAATTGATACCGGATGTTACGGTTCTCTTTTGCGACCTTATATAGCAGAAAAATACTTCCCCGACAAAATTTTTCAACACAACACCCCAATTTCCAGTTGTGCAGGTACTAAACTAAGCCAATATAAAGCTAATATCCCACTCTTTAAAGAATTAAGTATATCAGATTCATTCGAAATCATTTTATTTCCATTCCATGACTATTTCGATGGTATCTTAGGACTCAGAGACCTAAAGCGTTTAGGCCTAATCATGGACACAAGGACGCAAAAACTTCGTAATAATTCTACTGAGATCCCTTTTTTACCGTACAGACTTCGAAACACAAAAAATTGAAATTCCTCCCGGTTCATCATTTTAAAAAACATAAAAACATTACATCCAGAAGGCACAGAAATAATATTAAACGACATAATTTACGGTGACGATTTATTTATATTTCCCGCTTGCATTGTAAACGTACAAGATGAAACGGTTTGTTTAGAAATATGAAACCCGACAGATCAAACTCAATTAATAGAATTAAAACCAGATTTCATATCCAAATTCGGCACAGTTTTTAATTCCAAAGATTATGAGTGCTATCACATGGAAAGTATTGACACCCCAAATAATAATCAAATAATCCATATATCATTATTCGAGAACCTAAGAACGAACCACCTGAACTTGGAAGAAAAGCATTTCCTAGAGAAAGTTACTAAAGACTTTTTCGATATATTTCATAATGAATCCCACCTTCTAACGTTCACCAACAAAGTCAAACATCAGATCAAAACAACGGACGACATTTCCATACATTCTAAAACTTATATATACCCTTACGTTCACAAAGCAGAAGTTCAAAATCAAGTAAACAAAATGTTAAATGATGACATAATAAGACCTAGTCAATCTCCATGGAGCTCTCCAAAAAAATGGACGCTAGCGGAAAACAGAAATGGCGCGTTGTAGTGGACTACAGGATATTAAACGAAAAAACAATTGACGATAGGTACCCTTTACCCAATATTACTGACATTCTTAACAGGCTCGGACGTTGCAACTATTTTACTACCATAGATTTAGCTTCTGGCTTTCATCAAATAGAACTCCTACCGGAATCTATTCCTAAAACCGCGTTCAGTGTCAAAAACGGACACTACGAGTTTACAAGAATGCCCTTCGGTCTGAAAAATGCCCCGGCAATGTTCCAAAGAGCAATGGATGAGGTGTTAAAAGATTTGCAAAACAAAATTTGTTTGGTCTATATGGATGATATAATTATCTTTTCCGCCAGCCTAGAAGAACACGTTTCAAATTTAAGAAAAGTTTTTAAAAAATTAAGGGAAGCAGGACTAAAAGTTCAACTGGATAAGTCCGAATTTTTGAATTTCTAGGACATGTAGTGACGTCGGATGGCGTCAAACCGAATTAAAAAAATTGAAGCCATAAAACGGTTTCCGTTACCGAAAACGGCAAAAGAAATAAAATCATTTTTAGGATCAATAGGTTATTATCGTAGATTCATTAAATATTTCGCTCACTTAACAAAACCTTTAACGAAATGCTTAAAGAAGGCGCACGTATTGAACATACTCCTGATTTTATCAATTGTATCGAAACCTGCAAAAATATCTTAACAAATGACCCAATTCTTCAATATCCCGATTTCAGCAAACCATTTAATATAACGACCGACGCTTCTAATTTTGCAGAACCTTCAGCCCCGCTGAATGCAATCTCAGCACTATAGAGAAAGAACTATTAGCTATCGTTTGGGTAGTAAAACCTTTTAGACCGTATGTATATGGTACAAGATTTAATCTGGTCACAGATCATAAACCTCTGCCATGGTTATTTTCTGTTAAAAATCCAAGCTCCAAACTTGTACCTATATATATATGTATATAATCAGTTTCCCCTTCTACCCTAGGGTGTAGAGATTTTGCCTTTTCAGGCTTCTCCTTCTCCTTTACTAAATTTCTTCCACTCTTTCCTATTCATTGCCAATTCCTTGGCGGCCTTCCATGTCTACCCTCTCCGCCCCAATACTTCCGCCATCATCGCTGCCCACTGCCTTCTCGGTCTGCCTCTTCTTTTCCTGTCGTTGCTTTTGGTTTCCCAGATTTTCTTGACTGGCACTTCTTCGCTCATTCTCTGCAGATGTCCCCACCAACACAGCTGTCTATCTTCAATGTATTGTTCCAACGATTCCATTCCCAGCTATTCTCTAATTGTTGTGTTTCTAATGCGGTCTCTTCTTGTTATCCCTTTAACTCTCCTTAGAAATTTCATTTCCATAGCCTGCATTCTACTTTTCTCCTTTTTCGTCAGATTCCACGATTCACTCCCATATACTAGTACCGGTCTGTATACTGTTTCATATACACATAATTTTGTTTGTCTGCTTATTTCTTTGTTATTTATTAGAACTTTGTTTATCGCATAATACAGTTTATTAGTTTTTTCTGTTCTATGGTTTATGTTCATTTCTTGTTTGCCACTTTCCTCCAATATTATGCCCATGTATTTATACTTTTCTACTTGTTCTATTTCTACTACCCCTATCTTTATCGTCACTTTCTCCTTGTTCTTACTGACCACTAGTATTTTTGTTTTATCCTTATTCAGCTTCATTTTGTATTTTTTCAGTTTCATTCCAGATTACCAGGTTCACCTCCAATTCTTTCGCACTGCCTGCTATAATGGCTACATCATCCGCAAATAGACATTCTGACAACGCTATTCTCTTAAGTTTTCTATACCCTATATACGTTGGGTGTACCCTTGTACGTTGGAGACTAAAATTAGAAGAATACGATTATAATATAATTGACAAAATAGGTAAGATAAACACCAATGCCGATGCTTTCTCTAGGATTGAACTTAACGCTATAGAAAAAACAGAAACGGAGTCATTACTTGTCAACTTAGATCCGTCAGATTCCTTGCAATCAGATTTAAACGATAGGGATGAAATTATTAACAATGAAGTTTCTTTCGATCAACTGTAGTCAATAATAAGCGAAAACAATCCTCCGAAAGCGTTACAACAATATGAACATCCTAATATCCATGAAAACATACAAGTTAAACCACCTGACGACGCACCTTCGGCAAGCAATACTGTTCATTCCGCAATGGAAGACCACCTCATCGAACTTCCATATACAGAAAGACCTCTCAATTCGTATCAAAATCAAATTGTATTCAATAAATCCCCAACTAAATTATTACAAATCCATTTCGAAAAAATGTTTAATAATAACAAATTTAAAAAAAATTAAACCGACTTCCAATTAAAGGCCATAATCGAAAAAGCAGCATACAATAATTTTGCTCTAAAAAGAAAAAAATAATCTATTATTTATTTTATTTCATAATTTCTTACTTAGAACGGATCAAATTTAACTTTTGGGAGTCGGCGCCAATTTATTTTCTTTCTATTCGTATGCAATCTAAAACGTTACTCAAGTCTACATATAATTATGTGTCGTAAAATTCCATACAGTCTATGTTTATGTTATGTCTGCGTCCCCACAAGATAGCTAAAGGCCGATGGACACTAACAAGAAATTCTTTACAAGTAACTTGTAAAGAATTCTTGCAAAGTCCGTGGACACTGCCAACTTGTTATTATTTGAATTTGTTTCCTAAAAGTCACGCAGTGTAACCAACCTCTAAAATCTATGACATTTAAATCGTTTGGTTTGACAGTTATAAATGGGTGTTTTATTTGTGTGCTGCTTTTTATTATTATAGATTAACTTTGTATCCTCGATTGTTGTGCAAACGCGTAGGTTGTTATGATTTCTCAAAAACTTAAACTCGTAATAGCTTTAGCTATAGTTGGATCAGCACTTAAAGTTATACATGATAGCAATAAAAAAAAAACGTAGGAAATTGTGGGTGCGGGAAATGGATAGAGCGTAGAGACACAAAGGGAACAACACTATCTTTGGTCCATAATGAACTTAAATTTGAAGATATACCCTCATATAGAAATTTTTTACGAATGGATAAAGATTGTTTCAAAGAATTATTATTCCTTGTTACACCTTTTTAATTTCAAACAAGACACGCACTTGAGAAAAAGTATTTCTGCTCAAGACAGATTGACAGTGACTTTAAGATTTTTTGGCAACAGGAGACAGTTACAAAAGTCTAGAGTATTCTACCCGTATTCCTGGTTGTACAATTGCAAAAATTGTACCAGAGTGTTGTACAGCTATATACTCTGTTCTCAAGAAAATTATTTGAAGGTAACATTATATAAAGTAGTTTACAAATGACAAATACATAAGTTATTTTAGGTTCCAAGAACTGAAATTGAATGGGAAACAGTAGCATCTAACTTTTATATGCATTGGAACTTTCCTAACTGCCTAGGGAGCCCTAGATGGAAAACACATCAACTTTGAAGCCCCTACCAGAGCTGGATCAATTTATTGGAACTATAAGCATAGTAATAGTATTGTATTATTAGCATTAGTGGACTCCGAATACAAATTTTTATACATTGATGTAGGCGTAAATGGACGTGTTAGTGATGGTGGTGTTTTTAGGGAAAGCAATTTAAATCAGGCTTTACAAAATAATTCCATAAACATTCCCAAAGATTCACCTTTGCCAAACAGCAACATACCTTTACCTTTTGTTATTGTTGCAGATGCTGCATTTCCTTTGCAGCGACATATAATGAAGCCTTTCCCATTTTCGGAATTTAACAAGCATACAACGCATTTATAATTATAGACATTCTCGCGCTAGGCGTGTTTCTGAGAATGCGTTTGGAATACTTGTTAGCCGTTTTAGAGTACTTTTAACTACCATTAAACTTTGCCCTGAAAAAGTTGAAGGTATAGCATTAGCCTGCTGTGCATTGCACAATTTCTTGCTAATAAAAAGCAACAGTTATGCCCCTACTGAAAGTGTAGATAGAGAAGATGAACATGGTAATTTAATTCCTGGATCATGGCGAAACACTTCATCTGATTTATCTAGTATACAAAATATACATAGAAGACCAACTACAACTGCACTATCAGTTAGGGAACAGTATATGAATTATTTTGATACTGTCGGCAAGGTTTCATGGCAAGACCAATATGCTTAAATTATTAATTGGAGTTAAATTGTTTAAATAATTTAAATTTTAATGTACCTTTCATGTGTCCACATTTTTATATTATACTTATTTTAATACAAATAAAACTAGGAATTATTTATATTAGTTTATATATATATGTATGTACAAAATTATTGCATGTCCATTTCCTTTGCCTCAAATATCGTTTTAAATATTTTCATTTTTAAATAATTTTTAGCTTTATCGCTTGTTAATGATCTTGCTTCAGCAGAAGCATATTTAAAAAATAAATCTATATCATCCTCGGTGCTTGGTGGTGCCGACAAAGATTCCAAAATGCCTTTTGCACTTTGAAAAATGCGTCACTGGTGGAACTCGGACAATTTTTGCCAGGTAATGTCTTTTTCTGGCGTGATGGTGTGACTATGTTACTTGAAGTTGATGGCGATGTAATGGGATCATCACAGATGATTTCGGTACCTAAATCCTACAGATACATATATATTTAAAATGAAATTGAGTTTACTTTGTTTATTTACATCACTTTCTCCTTCAGTAATTTCTACATTACTTTCCCCTCAGTAATTTCTGGTAGATCTATTTGGGAACATGACTGCTGACTGTCATTTGAGATACACAAATTAGATGTCGATTTACGATGTATAATATGTGGCTTTATAAATTTTAGCCGGTCATATAAAAACCAAGTTGGCTTGAATACATCATCTACACCTGCTCCACTACAGATAGACGATTTCACCTTGTTATCGTTTTCCATATATTGAGTTCTTAATTTCTGAATTTTATTTTTTATTTCCACATTTGAATGTGCTTTGTTGACATTTTTATTAAATCGCATTGTGATATCGTTTATTGCATCTTGTTTTTTTGTCGATTATGATAGTGTGGGTGATTTACGGTGTACAATACTGGATACCCTTCATATAGATCCACTAAAAGGAACAAATTGTCTCTACTCCACTTTTCCAACTGAGATTGACTCATATTATCTAGAAAAAGTAAATTTAATTTTTATAAAACTTTGTAAATTTAACTTTTCCTGCAGATCAACTTACTTAAGTTATTTTAACGTTTTTAACGAAATTAATAGTACAATTTTCAACGTGGGATATTTAACCTCAAAATACAAAATACAAAACCATCGCTCAAAGAACCAACACAAAATAAACTTGACTGAACCAAGCCACTATTTCAACTTTTTTTTAGTTGCCAACCTGTTTTTCTCAAATGCGCATGTGCAACTTGTAACTTGTATAAATTCTTGTAAAGAAAATACAGCATGCACCAGTTTTACTGGCAAAGTTTCAGGTTAAAAGTCGGACTTCTACATTGAAACTATCTCCCTTAACGCGTGTAATTGTGGAGAGAGAAAACTTGTACAAGAATTTCTTGTTAGTGTCCATCGGCCTTAAGGAATTCGAAGGGTGATAAACAAAAACCAACTTTTCCCGCGGGAAACGGAGATGACCTGCTAAATGTAACGACGAATCGAAGACATTCGGCGTCGTACCTTTAGGCTGTAAGCTTGTGTACTAGCTATAAGTTACAATTAAGATATTATTTGTAAATTTCTTGAATAAATAATATTTTTAAAAAGTTACTTCTGGTTTCGTCGAACTTAATTGGCGCTGCGAACAGGATATTTAATCGTTAAAGCGATCGCGAACTCGAGTTTGTATAACCGACGCGAAATCGGCAACTTTCAAGTTCTTGTTAGATACATCGAAACGAACCGCGAACGGAAGTGCCCTGTGGAGTGAACTACCGACCTGTGAGAGACATCACCTGGAGACGGCTCTCTTCTGAAGGTGCGTGGCCCACTACGTAGAGCTTTCCATCAATCCCCGAGGACCTCGACCGACGTGCATCCCTCATCTAGGAATTGCTGCTAGACATCGAGGATGTTATTAGCCAGACTTCTACTCTTGTATGTCAATTCCATTTTTCCATTTTCCTATTGTGTGCTTTATACACGTTATTAGTTTGATTTATGACCAAATATAGAGATAGATCACCGTTAAAGATTAACGATAACTTAAATTCAGATTCTGACCAAGATATTTTATATAATTTAAGGGAAAATATAGCTCTTAATTTAATATTAAACATGTCCGTAAACTTTACTTTGGAAAACATTCCTCAATATGAGGGTGGTAGTAAATACCTCTCGTATTTCTTACAACAATGCGAGAAATTCCTCAATACTTATAGAGTTACAGCTGTGGGACAAGAAAACTGCTCATTTAATAAATTATTATTCGAAATTTGTTATTCGAAGCTAATTGGTACCGCTAGAGACACAATTATCGTCTCAAACTGTACGCATTGGTCTCAACTAAAAAGCGAACTTCTTCAACGCTTTGGAGATCAACGAAACGAGCTATTGTTAGAGAATGATTTGATTACATGCTATCAGATTTCAACCGAAACATACGACGTATACTACGAACATATTAAATCTAAATTGCAACAGCTACTCGAACATATTAATCTTCGAGAAGTTGACGCCAATATTAGAATTTATAAAACAAACATGTATAGTCAAAGAGCCCTGAATACCTTCCAAGCAGGTCTGAAAATGATACAGAAGATTACCCACAAGAGGAATATTATGAATACGAATGTAACGATGCGGATTTTCCGATCGAAGCCTCGGAATCGGAACACTTGACATAAATTCAATATATAATAGACCTAAACTACCATTTATCACAATCCCTAGTCTAGGTTTAAAAATCTTGATAGATTCCGGAGCTTCAAATTCTATTATTAATCCCGGACCCGCGTACACTTACTTTCAGGAATACTTCTTCAGAAAACCTTTTACTGTTAAAAGCTTCAATCAGACAATAACCAATGACGAAAATATTTCGCACCCAATTTTACAAGAATTCGGAGTTAAGAAAAATGTAAACTTTTATGTTTTAAACTGGCACGACAGATTCGACGCTTTGTTAGGTAGCGATCACTTCCTAGAACTAGGAGCGAAGATCGACTACAACACGCGGAATTTAGAAATTGGCAATATCAAAATCCCGTTTAGCATCAAATTAAACTCGAATAATTTCAGACCTTTTACACAAACTGTAAGAAACAAAATCCATCTCCCTGTCAATATAGAAGAAGGTCATATATTAATACACGAGACAAAATTAGGAGACGTAATCATACCAGAATCTATCGGTTACGCAAAAAACGGAATTTGTACGATAGCGTTCGAGGAAGACCGCGAAATAAACGTTAATTTTCAACATCGACTGGACGTAGAACCTGTCGATAATTTCAATTTAAATTGTCCCCAAAACCAACCCTATACCATAGATATTACAAACACTATTCGCACCCAACATCTTAACATCGAAGAGAAGAGCGAAATAATGTCATTATGTAGAAAATATCGCGACGTGTTCTATTCTGAAGATTTAGATTTAACTTTTACGAACGCCGTAAAACATAAAATTAGAACCACAGACAATGACCCCGTGTTTCCCAAAACATTTCGTTACCCGTATCATTAAAAAACTGAAATCCAAAATCAAGTTCAAAAACTGTTAGACAACCGAATTATACGACCTAGCGTATCTCCGTATAGTTCTCCAGTTTGGATCGTATCAAAGAAATTGGATGCCAGCGGAAAAAAGAAATGGAGATTAGTCATCGATTATAGAAAATTAAACGAAGAAACAGTAGAAGACAAATACCCGTTACCAAGAATAGAAGCGATTCTAGACAACCTAGGTAGATGTACGTACTTTTCTACACTAGATCTCGCCCAGGGTTTCCACCAGATCGAAATGGATCACGAATCGATAGAAAAAACGGCTTTCACTGTAAATAACGGTAATTACGAATACGTTCGCATGCCGTTCGGACTCAAGAACGCGCCTAGCACGTTTCAGCGTGTTATGGATAATGTACTACGCGAATATCTCTACAAGTTCTGTTTTGTTTTTATGAACGACGTAGTAATTTTTTCGAAATCTTTACAAGAACATCTCGTACACATAACGCAAATCTTTAAGATATTCATACAATATAACCTCAAAATCTATTTAGACAAATCAGAATACCTGCAGAAGGAAGTAGGTTTCCTAGGCCACGTCATCACCGCCGAAGGTATTAAACCAAACCCTTCCAAAATTAAAGCAGTGAAGGAATACCCCTTACCGAGAACCACAAAAGAAATTAAAGCTTTCTTAGGTTTAGTCGGGTACTATAGACGCTTTGTTAAAAATTTTGCAAAAGTAGTTCAACCACTAACTAGATGCCTGAAGAAAGGAACGAAAATAGACGTAAACAACTCCGACTATTTACACTCATTTCACCACTGCAAAGAATTATTAACAAATGCCCCCATACTCGTCTACCCGGATTTCGACAAAACATTCTAGCTAACCACCGACGCGTCAAATGTAGCCATAGGTAGCGTACTATCACAAAACAATAAACCAATCGCTTTTTATTCACGAACATTAAATAGCGCAGAAAAAACTATTACACCATAGAACGCGAACTTTTATCCATTGTAGAAGCCTGCAAACACTTTAGACCGTACGTTCTCGGAAGACGATTCATTATAGAAACCGATCACAAACCTCTAATTTGGCTGTTCTCCCTAAAAGATCCAAACTCTCGTTTAGTCAAATGGAGATTGCGAGTAGAAGAATTTGACTACAAGGTACAATACAAAAAGGCAAAGAAAATGTAGTTGCTGACGCTTTATCGCGCATAGAAATAAACACGAAGGAAACCGCTACGGAAGATGATATAGACCTTTTGTCACTCCTTCCTAATGTTAATATTGATGAAGAATTAACATTAGATGAATACGACGAAATTTTAAACAACGATGAATCCGATAATACTCAACACACGTCTATAGAAAACCCTATCTTCACAATGCCTATAACAGATAAACCCGTAAGTCATTTCGTAAATCGAATAATTATTAAATCAGGCGATCAATACGACATAAAACACGCGAAAATATTCTCAAAGCACAATTACACCGTCACCGTTAGAAAGGGCGATGAACTCCAAAATTTAACAGAAGCCTTAAAACAAATAATTGATCCCAAGAATCTCTATTGTGTCCATTTTTGGGACGAAGAGTTAGAATCGAAGTTTGTTAGCGTATGTCAACACCTTTTCAATGACTCCATAAAAATTAATGAAAGCAATATATTTGCAAAAGATATCGACAACCCCGCGGAACAATCCGAAATTATTAGTAAATATCATTCGAGTAACCACAACGGTATCATCGAAACCTATAACAATTTGAAGACGAAGTACTACTGGCCCGACATGAAAGCGAAAATTAACAAAATTATAAACGAATGCGATATCTGTTTAGATGGTAAATACGAAGGACACCCATACAAAATACCATTTTCAGGACCCCTATTAGCGAAAAAACCATTTGATATAATCCATATAGACACCTTTTCTATTGAAGGGAACAAATTTCTCACGTTAATAGACTTATTTTCTATATACACACAAGCATATCATATAAAAGACGGCACGGGAATAACGATATTGAATAAATTACGACACTACTTCTCTCATCACGGTTACCCGCGAAAAATAGTTAGCGACGAAGGCAAAGAGTTCAAAAACCACGTTTTTCAAGAATTTTGTAAACTCTTTAGAATAGAAGTACATTTCACTACAAATTAAAACAGCAATTCTAACTCGCCTGTAGAAGGAGTCCATTCTACTTTATTACAAAAAATAAGAACAGAAAAAACTCAGAATAAGAACGAGACCCCACAAAATTTGATGCTTTCGGCAGTACTCACATACAATCAATCCATCCACTCAGCCACCGGTTACACGCCTTTCTCATTACTGTACGGACCTTAGGAAAATTTAAATGCTCACGAGATAGATCTGGACATAACTATATACGACGATTACAATGACAAAAGAAAACGCGAATTACTCCCCTTTTATGAGCAGCTATACCAAAAGCAACTGAATAAAGGGAATAAAAATTTGGCTAAACTAAATCAAAACAAAGAAACCGTTGAAATCCGCGAACCCGTATTATACTTTGCGAGACAACGTATTAGAAAATCTGATCCCTATTATGACAAAGTGAATGTAACACAAGTCGATAAAAACAGAATTACTGGCATTAGGGACGGTACAAACAGACCCGCGAATATTCATCCTACAAAGATAAAAAGAATCAAAAAGCATTTCTACCTGCAGGATGATTCTAATCAACTCCAACCGAGCACTTCGTGTGGAGGAGGTTAATTCAAACGGATACTTCCCTGGGGAATTAGTAATGGTAAAGGTACTAAGCCAATTTTATTTTTATATCAATATAAGTAGCGTAGAATTAAGTTATAAGGTTTTATTAAATAATGCGATAATTTTAGAATTAAAAAACAAAAATGCCCTGTTACAACCCGGCATTTGTAATTTAAAACGCACTTGCTTACAAATAGAACGACTTTCTAAACTCCAAAATAAAAGACAAAAAAGGGCGCTAATCAATGCTTTAGGTACCGCAATCAAATTCGTAACGGGAAACCCCGATAATAGCGATTTAGACGAAGTTTATAAAAATATTGATTCACTCTTCTGAAATCAAGGTAAACTGATAAAACAAATAAACAAGTATAGTTCATTCGCAAATCACATAACCGAAAGGTATTCAGAGGATCTTAAAACCTTACAAAGCAATATAAATATAACATTAACGTTATTACAAAATGTTAGCAATACTATAGAAACGCAGTTGTTCCTTCAGTATAGTAACGCTATAAGCACAGCAATATTGGACGTCCTTCACGTTATTGAAAGAACGGTCTCTCTCGCATATTAAGAAATCGTCAACTTAGAAATCATATCTAACGCAGAACTCGTAGAAATTGTCAGACATCTACAATTGATATACAAACCGACAGAATTACTCCATTGGGACGATGTACATCTCTACAAAATTTTAGAATTTTCAAAATTTAAGGTTGCATCCATAAATGAAACTATTACGTGTACTTTGTACATACCAGTATACCAAAATTTACCCAATTCCAAACTTACAAGACGTAGTGTTAATACCGCCAGCACAATTTCATTTACAAGGTGCGAAGGAGGAACTCTGGACGAACGAAGATTGTCAAACAATAGACAAACAGATGTGCGTCAGTAAACCGTCAACGAATAAGTGTTCGCTCAAGTTTCGTGAAAATTGTGTTTTTGCAAAGGTGAATAATGATTATAAACTATACACTCAGTTACAAAACAACAAAATTATTGTATCATCCAAAAACAAACTTGAAATTGTAGAGGAATGCCTCAATAAAATAAATCGTTTAAAAATCAGAAATAACGTAGCACTATCATCAGAAAATAATTGGAAAATAATTGTAGAGGATCAAACCTAAGTAGAGAGAGATGGCCGGTTCTGGACCCGCCGCTCCGCCGCTCAACCGCTGTCACAACCCCGAGCGTGTATACTGGAAGGTAGTCACAACCCCGACTGCCCGCGTACGGAAAGGGGGCCACAACCCCGGTTGGAGGGTTAGAAATGGGCAACAACCCCTCCCCGGAAAATTCAAAACTCCGGCCCCTCTGGTCGGTAAGGTAGATAACTGGGCAGTGCCGGTAATACAGGTGACTGTATGTAGTACCGCTTTTAACCGGTAGGTGTCGCTGTTCGGTAGATGCCGGTAATACAGATGGCTGTATGTAGTATCGCTTTCGACCGGTAGGTGTCGCTGTTCGATGGGGCGCCTATGTAGTACAGGTGGCTGTATGTAGTGTTGCTTTCGACCGGAAGGTGTCGCTGCTGCTCGGAGTACAGGGAGCTGTAGGTGGTAACAGGCCTAATTAGGAAATTGAGTATTTCACCAGAAGATGGGGAGGATCAGGAGACGTTGGCCGGAAGGTTTGTAAAGTTAAAAGATTACGTAATACCATGACGTCACAAACCGGTTTCGACGATACACCATCCATGTACTGACCGCGCTCGACGCTGTTTGACTTCGGTGAAAGGACGAGAACGGCTATTGCCAACGTGCTACAACTGTTGCATTTTTAAATAGACAGACAGTACACCATCCAAGTACTGACCCCGCGCCTTACTGTTTGACTTTGGTGAAAGGACGAGAACGGCTATTGCCAACGTGCTATGACTGTTGCATTTTTAATTACACATACGGTAGACCATCCAAGTACTGATCGCGCGTGTCGCTGTTTGACTTAGGTGATCGCATGAGGGTCGCTATTGCCAACGTGCTGGTTGTTGCGGATATGTTCCTATATATTACGTAATATTACGCAATACTATTACATCACAAACAGGTTTATATGATAATTTTAGATGCAAGAAATATGTTAGAACTTCGCTCTTAGTCAGAAGATGTTGATAAAACAGATAATTATGTATAGATCCCTAATACGATATTACGTAATACCATCATGGCATAAACAGGGTGAATGTTAGATGGGAAGAGCGTTCTCATTCATGATATCATACAAAATGCAGCGTTCTGATTGGTCGCACCCTATAAAATGCCACGCTCTGATTGGTTACCAACTCGAAATTCAAAATTCCCTGATATGTATAGGAAGGTAGTTCACCCAACAACATCCTTAACATTGATCAAGGTATTTAGCGTCAGACAGTAAGTAATAAAGTCACTGGACATGCGCAAGTTAGCCCTGGTGAACATTACATACTATTGATCTGTCATTAGTAAGGTGAAGAACCGGTTTATATGTTTAAATGTAAACTACACCAAACTGAGGAATCGGGAGATGACCCGAATTTTATACGATTGATCGACCACCAATCGCAGTACGATACATCGTTAGACATCACAAACAGGTTTCAACGTTATATTTTAATATGAACAGGATGAATGTTATGCTATGTATAGGAAGGTAGTTCCCCAACAACTTCCTTAACACTGATCAGGGTGTTTAACGTCAGACAGTAAATGATGACGTCACTGCGCATGCGCAAGTTGGTCCTGCTGAACACTGTATACTTTCGATCGCTCATCAGTAACGTGCAGAATCGGTTTATACGTTTGAGCGTAAAATACACCAAACTGAGGAATCGGGAGATGACCCGAGCTTCATACGATTGACCGACCGCTAATCACAGTACGCTACATCATTAGACATCACAAATAGGTTTAGATATTATACTGTAATACGATATTATAAGGAAATGGAACGTAAGTCAATTAGTTAGTAAATTATTAAAACGTATCACATAGGCTTATGTTTAACTGGAACACTTATACCAATAATAATCGATTGTAAATCAACAAAGTCAAACATATCAGGCTCGGTCAGGTCGTAGACGGATAGAAATCAGTATCTTTCAGTAAGATATGTGGATTTTCTATAACGATCCTATACAGTCGGCATCTAATAAAATTACGTAATACAGGGCTCCTTTGTCTATTGATACGAGCATGTAACACCACAAACAGGATTCAACGACAGTTCTGTGTTAAATGTGGAAGTTAATATAAAATCAAATTTAATGAAACCCAGTCCACTATTTATTAATATATTAAGATACATGTAGAAAAACACTTACAAAGTTTAATTGATCGCATCATATGAAATATCGCATTCTGATTGAATATCGATAAATCATATAAAAGCTAGTTCATTTACCGACAGCTTTCTAACAGCTAGGTCGTGAACTTCAACATCTTTACCTCCAGTATATAGTTTTAGTGTTTATAGTTAGGCGTTGATTTCCTACTGGTTTAGCGTTTCATTATCACTTAGTATTCGTCGTGATTAGACAGGCATATTTTAGGTAAGTTATTTAAATTTCACCGCATACTTTCCCTAATAGACTGCAATATTATAGTTTAAGATGGAGTGTGAAATATGCCACAAAACGTTTGCAAGAAAGGATGGATTGAACAGACATCCCTGCTTAAATAATAAATCTTGCACATGCACCATATGTGAGGAAATCTTTACGAGATCGGATAGTCTGTCTCGACATAAGAAAACGCATAATATCGATTCCATAACCAAGAAACGAGATGTTTCAGAAGAGAAGCAGCCACCAAGTAAAACGAACCATCCGGCGAATAGCATGTCGGAACAGGATTTTCGATGCAGCGACCAAACCTTACCGACGACTACATTACGCAATGAACGCCTTTGTTTCCATGCGCATCTGAACAGCAATTCTCTTAAACTTGAAGAGGATATGTTCATCATAAAAATCACCCGGAACAATAATGTAAAAATAATGATAAAGCAGGCACCCCATGATGTAGTACAACCTACAACATGAAAATTTGCATAAATATAGGATATTCCAACAGTATTATCCGACGTGAAGGTAATATCGATGGACCGACGCTTTCCAAGAAACAGTGCAGCGAGTGAAATATAATAACGGAGTAAAATAATTTTATACATATTATACTGAATAAAAGATATCATCATAAACTTTACGAATTTTATTTAAAGGGTGGAACAATATTTATAATAAGTATGCAGTAATAGAATAATGCAGTCTTACTAATAAGTAAGTATAGCAAAACAGCGTAAAAATGTTTATCCAACTGCTGTGGAAGTTATAAAATCCAACTGATTCGATCTCATTTTCTAGGTAAAACTCCTTCGAGGGAGTATACGTTCTCATATTTGAATTTCTGCTATTTCTGTTTATAGGAACACCCCAGAATCGGTTTCTCGTTTACATCTTCAATTAAATATGCGTTGGGATTACCCACCTTACTTAAGCACGTAAGAATACGGGATTTAACCTGAATGGATCGATGTTTCGTATGATTGTATTCATCGATTATTTTAGACAAAATATCCATCTACCTATACAAATCTCTCAAACGAAATAAATGTACAATGTGAAGCTACCAGCATTATTCGACAGTCCTAACCTCGCAAGCAACCGAGTTGCGGGTGAAGTTAAAAGGTATTGGTCACATCAAATACATCTCTATACAAACGTATACAGACTTGACTTCAATACAGAAACAAAAACTCACGAAGTTGTATGAACCATGTATTTAATAAGGGGTGGAAAAGGATACATGTGTATATCTATATACTGTTGGCATAATAATATAATATAAGATAAATATAATAATAATCATTCTAACATGATAACGGAAGTATCTTGTTCGATATCGATATCATGGACATATCAAAGGTGAATGTAATGGGAGGTTTAACGTGATGTCTACGATGGAAGATGAAGAAAAAACAAGATGATACCGGAAAATATAAAATTTGCAAGCCATGAAAGAAAAGAGTCATACATCGATCTAATCAGTTAAATAAAGAACAGGCTGCGCATCTAATGATGCATTACAATCTTTCTTTACCTTGCACTTGAACTCACGTAAATATAGGATGATACGTTACCAGTACTATTCGACAATCCTAAACTTGCAAGGAGTCGAATTCGTGACGTGCGAAGTTATATGAATCGTGTATTTGACAAGGGCGAAACAGGACATACATATCAATCCGCTATTAGTGGAAGAGGGGCAAAACATCACTATATTCTGATAACGGAACTATCTCATCCGATGTTGACATCATAGATATATCGAAGGCGAATATAAATATTCCAAATGATGAATAAGCGTGTATCCCATGGTGAACATGGTGAATTACTGCAGTCTTTCGTCCAGCATGAAAAAATATATATAGGACGACCAATTATCCGCACTGACGCGCCTAATCTTGAAAGGAGTTAAGTTTATGGTGAAATTAAAGGTATTGGTCACATCGACACCCAAAACAACCTATCAATATGTAAATGTATACGGACTTGACTTCATCATAAAGACGAAAATGTAGGAAGTTGTATCGACCATGTATTTAACAAGGGGGAAAAGTATACACATATCGATCTATTATTAATGGAAGACGATCAATACATCATTATGTTCTGATATCAGGTTGTTTCGATCGGTACAACATCATAGACATATCAAAGGTGAATGTAATAGAATGTTAACAGTATTGACGATAACCGAGACGAAGAAGAAAGCAAGGTTTTTGGGGTGATATAAAATTTGTAAATCACGAACGAAAAACGGTGTTACGTATTATGATGTACATCGACTTTGCGTGTAAACGGATAGAATCATACTAGTCCGAGTCTCAAACAGCAAATACAAGTGGAATGCGTATTATGCATAAGCATAACAACGTATACTGGACCGGACTGAATCAACGTTTTCGTGCAACCATTGACGGAAATACATCAAATATCTATACAACCGTCACATGGAATTCCCCAAACACATGAACCACCTCACCGCCAGTGGGCGCAGAGCATAACACTGAAATCGAAAAATGACATATATGCGAAAAGGCATTAAACGAACATAAAGTAACAGAGCATCTCCATTTGACTTAACCATTCTGGGGTTTAGCGCATTCCAGTTGTAACCTCAACTGCAAAATACCTACACTCGTTCCGATTTTCTTCTATAATTTAAGTGGATATGACAGTCATCTTCAAATACGCCAGCTGGACAACGATAGCGAAGATATCGACGTTATCCCACTTAATAAAGAAAAATATATCAGCTTCATCAAGATGTTTAAATCGGATCAGTATGTCGATAAGGTAGATGTATTTCGAAAAATAAATATTAAAATGCGATTTATGGACTCGTTCAGATTTATGGCGGTATCTATTGAGAAACAGGATGAATTTTTTTCTCAAAATCAATGTTAATATGTGCAGACGTATGACTAGCAGTTGAAGTTCATAACAAACGCACATCCCCGTACTAATATCAACAAGTACGAAAATTAAATGAATCGACTCTACTGCCCAAGAACAGCTTCCACGATACATTGACAAATAAAGGCGTTAGCGATCAAGACTACGAATACACTATAGTAGTCTAGAACACGATCACTCGTTCCAACTTACTGTAATATTGGAATATTTATATTAAAACAGACCTACCACTGTCCGCAGACGTATTTGGAAATTTTTAATTTTTATAAGTATATCACGATTCACAAACGATTTGAACCCAACCCACTACAACAACAACTGATAATTTCAAGAATATGAGTATTCAGTGTGGTTTATCCCAAGTTAGTTTTCACCATGCAAGAGTCAAAAATAAATACCTAACGGTTTATAACAGCAGTGCCCCATCAACCTACCTAGTAGTCTGAGGTGCTAATAATTTATGTGGGTAAGTTATGTCTCAATCGCTGTCCTACAACAAATTCGAGTGGATGAACCCCGATGAAGTTCATCACCTCGACGGTAGTAGCCTAGCGGACAACGATGAAACGCTATTGAACGATGTCCGAAACGACCATCAGCTCCTTCTCGAAAACATAATTCATACAAAATCTATAACAAACGGCATTGCATTGTACATCATCGCAACCTTAAGCAGACCATATTCATCGGTCTAGAACTCACCCATCGAGTACTACGATTCAACCAGTTTACATGTCTGAAATATTACATTCATTAGAACACCTTCCTGAGGAACCATCCCTACGACGACTTCTAGATGAATTTTTTAAATTAATGAATAATTCCGTTTACAGAAAAATGAAGGAGAACATCGATAAACAAGTATATGTTTAACTGCTAACGTATTGAAAGGATTTGAGGTGAAGACGAGACGCTGGACCTCTGATTGCAAAACAGAAGTTTAAAAACATCAATATATTTAGCGATAATTTTAAAGTAATTCAAATGAAGATACTTAAAGTCGTCTACAATAAATCCGCATATATCGGTTTCATCGTCTTGGAATTGTTGAAAACAGCTGATGTATGACTTTCACTACAACTACCTGAAACGGTTGTACTAGAATAAAATACCATTATGCTATATGAATACCTACAGATAGCTTCATACTATACATTGAAGCTGAGAACGTGTATGCCGATATTAATCGAAATTCGCATACATTTAACACAACTGATTATGAATACGATATAATTCATACGAAATAAGCTCGTGCAGGGAATGTTTACATCGAAGAATTTGTCGATTTTCGATCAAAGATGGTCGGACTTCAAGTAGATAACTGACAAATAAAACGTGTGAGGGGATCCGACCAACGACAATTTGCTGTATAAAACACAGCATCTATTCAGGACGGCTCTGCACGATATCTATCTAATATGGAAAGCAGGAAATTGGCACTACCATGCTTGAACGATAAGAGGTGCATCCATACTAATAGGCTAATGATATACATACACACGCCTAGGGTACAACAAGGCAATCAAGACTGAAAAATAGCGGTTTAAGGTAAAAATACAATTACCATCCAGAAGCAAACCGAAACCTGTTGTTCCACGAATTTCTTCACAAACAGATTTATCATCATCAGCTTAAACAACGCGGACAACGTAAATATCTACAGCTACATAGGATATCTCTCGTACTGAAGCAAGGTGGGATTTTAAGACATCTGTATTTTTATGAAAATATTAATGTTTGTATGTTATTATTGTATGTGAACGCCAGTTTATCTGACGGTCAATATATTTTTAATAAAATGCAATGTCTGAGTATTTTTAACCGACTCGAACGAGCCACGGACAGCAGCGTGTTTGTCATGCGAAACATTGGTAACATGTACTACTTGTAGAAGCTGATTAACCAAAGAATATCCCTACTAAACACTGACTTGGATATAAGCGTTAAAATAGATGACGACGAGCAAATAAGACGGTATAGGAGCTGTGACGTCAGCACTTACTATCCAACGTCAAACGTCAAGACGTTTTTGAGGGCATACTTGCCAATATGCAGTCGGAGAGGGGTAAAGGGGTCACTCTTTCAGATGGCGGGAATGTTGAACTTCCGGGGAGGTTGGCGCGAATTTTGAATTTCCAGGGATGTTGACGCGAATTTTAAATTTCAAGGGAGGTTGACGCGAATTTTGAATTTTCGAGGTTGTTGAACCGAATTTTAAATTGCAAGAGGGGTTGTATACCTTCCAGACACGCAGGCATGCGTGTTGTCCACATCATCGACTCCGAAAGGTGGACAGCACGCATGCCTGGTGTCTGGAAGGTATACAACCCTCTTGCAATTTAAAATTCGGTTC
Source organism: Chrysina gloriosa (assembly GCA_038088585.1). Classification (NCBI taxonomy): domain Eukaryota; kingdom Metazoa; phylum Arthropoda; class Insecta; order Coleoptera; family Scarabaeidae; genus Chrysina; species Chrysina gloriosa. Next base: position 66,039,467 of record CM076087.1, read on the forward strand.
AACAACCTCGAAAATTCAAAATTCGCGTCAACCTCCCTTGAAATTTAAAATTCGCGTCAACATCCCTGGAAATTCAAAATTCGCGCCAACCTCCCCGGAAATTCAACATTCCCGCCATCTGAAAGAGTGACCCCTTTACCCCTCTCCGACTGCATATTGGCAAGTATGCCCCTCAAAAACGTCTTGACGTTTGACGTTGGATAGTAAGTGCTGACGTCACAGCTCCTATACCGTCTTATTTGCTCGTCGTCATCTATTTTAACGCTTATATCCAAGTCAGTGTTTAGTAGGGATATTCTTTGGTTAATCAGCTTCTACAAGTAGTACATGTTACCAATGTTTCGCATGACAAACACGCTGCTGTCCGTGGCTCGTTCGAGTCGGTTAAAAATACTCAGACATTGCATTTTATTAAAAATATATTGACCGTCAGATAAACTGGCGTTCACATACAATAATAACATACAAACATTAATATTTTCATAAAAATACAGATGTCTTAAAATCCCACCTTGCTTCAGTACGAGAGATATCCTATGTAGCTGTAGATATTTACGTTGTCCGCGTTGTTTAAGCTGATGATGATAAATCTGTTTGTGAAGAAATTCGTGGAACAACAGGTTTCGGTTTGCTTCTGGATGGTAATTGTATTTTTACCTTAAACCGCTATTTTTCAGTCTTGATTGCCTTGTTGTACCCTAGGCGTGTGTATGTATATCATTAGCCTATTAGTATGGATGCACCTCTTATCGTTCAAGCATGGTAGTGTCAATTTCCTGCTTTCCATATTAGATAGATATCGTGCAGAGCCGTCCTGAATAGATGCTGTGTTTTATACAGCAAATTGTCGTTGGTCGGATCCCCTCACACGTTTTATTTGTCAGTTATCTACTTGAAGTCCGACCATCTTTGATCGAAAATCGACAAATTCTTCGATGTAAACATTCCCTGCACGAGCTTATTTCGTATGAATTATATCGTATTCATAATCAGTTGTGTTAAATGTATGCGAATTTCGATTAATATCGGCATACACGTTCTCAGTTTCAATGTATAGTATGAAGCTATCTGTAGATATTCATATAGCATAATGGTATTTTATTCTAGTACAACCGTTTCAGGTAGTTGTAGTGAAAGTCATACATCAGCTGTTTTCAACAATTCCAAGACGATGAAACCGATATATGCGGATTTATTGTAGACGACTTTAAGTATCTTCATTTGAATTACTGTAAAATTATCGCTAAATATATTGATGTTTTTAAACTTCTGTTTTGCAATCAGAGGTCCAGCGTCTCGTCTTCACCTCAAATCCTTTCAATACGTTAGCAGTTAAACATATACTTGTTTATCGATGTTCTCCTTCATTTTTCTGTAAACGGAATTATTCATTAATTTAAAAATTCATCTAGAAGTCGTCGTAGGGATGGTTCCTCAGGAAGGTGTTCTAATGAATGTAATATTTCAGACATGTAAACTGGTTGAATCGTAGTACTCGATGGGTGAGTTCTAGACCGATGAATATGGTCTGCTTAAGGTTGCGATGATGTACAATGCAATGCTGTTTGTTATAGATTTTGTATGAATTATGTTTTCGAGAAGGAGCTGATGGTCGTTTCGGACATCGTTCAATAGCGTTTCATCGTTGTCCGCTAGGCTACTAATGTCGAGGTGATCAACTTCATCGGGTTTCATCCACTCGAATTTGTTGTAGGACAGCGATTGAGACATAACTTACCCACATAAATTATTAGCACCTCAGACTACTAGGTAGGTTGATGGGGCACTGCTGTTATAAACCGTTAGGTATTTATTTTTGACTCTTGCATGGTGAAAACTAACTTGGGATAAACCACACTGAATACTCATATTCTTGAAATTATCAGTTGTTGTTGTAGTGGGTTGGGTTCAAATCGTTTGTGAATCGTGATATACTTATAAAAATTAAAAATTTCCAAATACGTCTGCGGACAGTGGTAGGTCTGTTTTAATATAAATATTCCAATATTACAGTAAGTTGGAACGAGTGATCGTGTTCTAGACTACTATAGTGTATTCGTAGTCTTGATCGCTAACGCCTTTATTTGTCAATGTATCGTGGAAGCTGTTCTTGGGCAGTAGAGTCGATTCATTTAATTTTCGTACTTGTTGATATTAGTACGGGGATGTGCGTTTGTTATGAACTTCAACTGCTAGTCATACGTCTGCACATATTAACATTGATTTTGAGAAAAAATTCATCCTGTTTCTCAATAGATACCGCCATAAATCTGAACGAGTCCATAAATCGCATTTTAATATTTATTTTTCGAAATACATCTACCTTATCGACATACTGATCCGATTTAAACATCTTGATGAAGCTGATATATTTTTCTTTATTAAGTGGGATAACGTCGATATCTTCGCTATCGTCGTCCAGCTGGCGTATTTGAAGATGACTGTCATATCCACTTAAATTATAGAAGAAAATCGGAACGAGTGTAGGTATTTTGCAGTTGAGGTTACAACTGGAATGCGCTAAACCCCAGAATGGTTAAGTCAAATGGAGATGCTCTGTTACTTTATGTTCGTTTAATGCCTTTTCGCATATATGTCATTTTTCGATTTCAGTGTTATGCTCTGCGCCCACTGGCGGTGAGGTGGTTCATGTGTTTGGGGAATTCCATGTGACGGTTGTATAGTTATTTGATGTATTTCCGTCAATCGTTGCACGAAAACGTTGATTCAGTCCGGTCCAGTATACGTTGTTATGCTTATGCATAATACGCATTCCACTTGTATTTGCTGTTTGAGACTCGGACTAGTATGATTCTATCCGTTTACACGCAAAGTCGATGTACATCATAATACGTAACACCGTTTTTCGTTCGTGATTTACAAATTTTATATCACCCCAAAAACCTTGCTTTCTTCTTCGTCTCGGTTATCGTCAATACTGTTAACATTCTATTACATTCACCTTTGATATGTCTATGATGTTGTACCGATCGAAACAACCTGATATCAGAACATAATGATGTATTGATCGTCTTCCATTAATAATAGATCGATATGTGTATACTTTTCCCCCTTGTTAAATACATGGTCGATACAACTTCCTACATTTTCGTCTTTATGATGAAGTCAAGTCCGTATACATTTACATATTGATAGGTTGTTTTGGGTGTCGATGTGACCAATACCTTTAATTTCACCATAAACTTAACTCCTTTCAAGATTAGGCGTGTCAGTGCGGATAATTGGTCGTCCTATATATATTTTTTCATGCTGGACGAAAGACTGCAGTAATTCACCATGTTCACCATGGGATACACGCTTATTCATAATTTGGAATATTTATATTCGCCTTCGATATATCTATGATGTCAACATCGGATGAGATAGTTCCGTTATCAGAATATAGTGATGTTTTACCCCTCTTCCACTAATAGCGGATTGATATGTATGTCCTGTTTCGCCCTTGTCAAATACACGATTCATACAACTTCGCGCGTCACGAATTCGACTCCTTGCAAGTTTAGGATTGTCGAATAGTACTGGTAACGTATCATCCTATATTTACGTGAGTTCAAGTGCAAGGTAAAGAAAGATTGTAATGCATCATTAGATGCGCAGCCTGTTCTTTATTTAACTGATTAGATCGATATATGACTCTTTTCTTTCATGGCTTGCAAATTTTATATTTTCCGGTATCATCTTGTTTTTTCTTCATCTTCCATCGTAGACATCACGTTAAACCTCCCATTACATTCACCTTTGATATGTCCATGATATCGATATCGAACAAGATACTTCTGTTATCATGTTAGAATGATTATTATATTTATTTTATATTATATTATTATGCCAACAGTATATAGATATACACATGTATCCTTTTCCACCCCTTATTAAATACATGGTTCATACAACTTCGTGAGTTTTTGTTTCTGTATTGAAGTCAAGTCTGTATACGTTTGTATAGAGATGTATTTGATGTGACCAATACCTTTTAACTTCACCCGCAACTCGGTTGCTTGCGAGGTTAGGACTGTCGAATAATGCTGGTAGCTTCACATTGTACATTTATTTCGTTTGAGAGATTTGTATAGGTAGATGGATATTTTGTCTAAAATAATCGATGAATACAATCATACGAAACATCGATCCATTCAGGTTAAATCCCGTATTCTTACGTGCTTAAGTAAGGTGGGTAATCCCAACGCATATTTAATTGAAGATGTAAACGAGAAACCGATTCTGGGGTGTTCCTATAAACAGAAATAGCAGAAATTCAAATATGAGAACGTATACTCCCTCGAAGGAGTTTTACCTAGAAAATGAGATCGAATCAGTTGGATTTTATAACTTCCACAGCAGTTGGATAAACATTTTTACGCTGTTTTGCTATACTTACTTATTAGTAAGACTGCATTATTCTATTACTGCATACTTATTATAAATATTGTTCCACCCTTTAAATAAAATTCGTAAAGTTTATGATGATATCTTTTATTCAGTATAATATGTATAAAATTATTTTACTCCGTTATTATATTTCACTCGCTGCACTGTTTCTTGGAAAGCGTCGGTCCATCGATATTACCTTCACGTCGGATAATACTGTTGGAATATCCTATATTTATGCAAATTTTCATGTTGTAGGTTGTACTACATCATGGGGTGCCTGCTTTATCATTATTTTTACATTATTGTTCCGGGTGATTTTTATGATGAACATATCCTCTTCAAGTTTAAGAGAATTGCTGTTCAGATGCGCATGGAAACAAAGGCGTTCATTGCGTAATGTAGTCGTCGGTAAGGTTTGGTCGCGGCATCGAAAATCCTGTTCCGACATGCTATTCGCCGGATGGTTCGTTTTACTTGGTGGCTGCTTCTCTTCTGAAACATCTCGTTTCTTGGTTATGGAATCGATATTATGCGTTTTCTTATGTCGAGACAGACTATCCGATCTCGTAAAGATTTCCTCACATATGGTGCATGTGCAAGATTTATTATTTAAGCAGGGATGTCTGTTCAATCCATCCTTTCTTGCAAACGTTTTGTGGCATATCTCACACACCATCTTAAACTATAATATTGCAGTCTATTAGGGAAAGTATGCGGTGAAATTTAAATAACTTACCTAAAATATGCCTGTCTAATCACGACGAATACTAAGTGATAATGAAACGCTAAACCAGTAGGAAATCAACGCCTAACTATAAACACTAAAACTATATACTGGAGGTAAAGATGTTGAAGTTCACGACCTAGCTGTTAGAAAGCTGTCGGTAAATGAACTAGCTTTTATATGATTTATCGATATTCAATCAGAATGCGATATTTCATATGATGCGATCAATTAAACTTTGTAAGTGTTTTTCTACATGTATCTTAATATATTAATAAATAGTGGACTGGGTTTCATTAAATTTGATTTTATATTAACTTCCACATTTAACACAGAACTGTCGTTAAATCCTGTTTGTGACGTTACATGCTCGTATCAATAGACAAAGGAGCCCTGTATTACGTAATTTTATTAGATGCCGACTGTATAGGATCGTTATAGAAAATCCACATATCTTACTGAAAGATACTGATTTCTATCCGTCTACGACCTGACCGAGCCTGATATGTTTGACTTTGTTGATTTACAATCGATTATTATTGGTATAAGTGTTCCAGTTAAACATAAGCCTATGTGATACGTTTTAATAATTTACTAACTAATTGACTTACGTTCCATTTCCTTATAATATCGTATTACAGTATAATATCTAAACCTATTTGTGATGTCTAATGATGTAGCGTACTGTGATTAGCGGTCGGTCAATCGTATGAAGCTCGGGTCATCTCCCGATTCCTCAGTTTGGTGTATTTTACGCTCAAACGTATAAACCGATTCTTCACGTTACTGATGAGCGATCGAAAGTATAGTGTTCAGCAGGACCAACTTGTGCATGCGCAGTGACGTCATCACTTACTGTCTGACGTTAAACACCCTGATCAGTGTTAAGGAAGTTGTTGGGGAACTACCTTCCTATACATAGCATAACATTAATCCTGTTCATATTAAAATATAACGTTGAAACCTGTTTGTGATGTCTAACGATGTATCGTACTGCGATTGGTGGTCGATCAATCGTATAAAATTCGGGTCATCTCCCGATTCCTCAGTTTGGTGTAGTTTACATTTAAACATATAAACCGGTTCTTCACCTTACTAATGACAGATCAATAGTATGTAATGTTCACCAGGGCTAACTTGCGCATGTCCAGTGACTTTATTACTTACTGTCTGACGCTAAACACCTTGATCAATGTTAAGGATGTTGTTGGGTGAACTACCTTCCTATACATATCAGGGAATTTTGAATTTCGAGTTGGTAACCAATCAGAGCGTGGCATTTTATAGGGTGCGACCAATCAGAACGCTGCATTTTGTATGATATCATGAATGAGAACGCTCTTCCCATCTAACATTCACCCTGTTTATGCCATGATGGTATTACGTAATATCGTATTAGGGATCTATACATAATTATCTGTTTTATCAACATCTTCTGACTAAGAGCGAAGTTCTAACATATTTCTTGCATCTAAAATTATCATATAAACCTGTTTGTGATGTAATAGTATTGCGTAATATTACGTAATATATAGGAACATATCCGCAACAACCAGCACGTTGGCAATAGCGACCCTCATGCGATCACCTAAGTCAAACAGCGACACGCGCGATCAGTACTTGGATGGTCTACCGTATGTGTAATTAAAAATGCAACAGTCATAGCACGTTGGCAATAGCCGTTCTCGTCCTTTCACCAAAGTCAAACAGTAAGGCGCGGGGTCAGTACTTGGATGGTGTACTGTCTGTCTATTTAAAAATGCAACAGTTGTAGCACGTTGGCAATAGCCGTTCTCGTCCTTTCACCGAAGTCAAACAGCGTCGAGCGCGGTCAGTACATGGATGGTGTATCGTCGAAACCGGTTTGTGACGTCATGGTATTACGTAATCTTTTAACTTTACAAACCTTCCGGCCAACGTCTCCTGATCCTCCCCATCTTCTGGTGAAATACTCAATTTCCTAATTAGGCCTGTTACCACCTACAGCTCCCTGTACTCCGAGCAGCAGCGACACCTTCCGGTCGAAAGCAACACTACATACAGCCACCTGTACTACATAGGCGCCCCATCGAACAGCGACACCTACCGGTCGAAAGCGATACTACATACAGCCATCTGTATTACCGGCATCTACCGAACAGCGACACCTACCGGTTAAAAGCGGTACTACATACAGTCACCTGTATTACCGGCACTGCCCAGTTATCTACCTTACCGACCAGAACCGGCCATCTCTCTCTACTAACCTACGACAATACTTTTAATAATTTTACATTGCATTTAGAAATAGTTACAGCCAAACATTATAAAACGAGTAAATCACTCACTTTACATTTAAACAATTTACATGATGTTAATACGTTAAAGGAAGAAGCACGAAATATCGATGATAAAGTTGTCTTGCACCCTGCCACACATTATACGCATTTTTCTTTCACCATTATATTAGCAATTGTGATTTTTATTATGCTTATATTCTTATACATGTTTAAGAAAAATGTATTTAAATATTTCGACCGTAATGTTCAATTAGATAATTATCCAACTATCGAATTAAATCGGCAAAACGAGGATGTTTTGTCTTAAGGAGGGAGGAATTATGTCCCGTCAAATTCCAAACAGTCTATGTTTATGTTATGTCTGCGTCTCCACAAGATAGCTAAGGAATTCGAAGGGTGATAAACAAAAACTAACCGTTCCCACGGGAAACGGAGGTGACCTGCTAAATGTAACGACGAATCGAAGACATTCGGCGTCGTACCTTTAGGCTGTAAGCTTGTGTACTAGCTATAAGTTACAATTAAGATATTATTTGTAAATTTCTTGAATAAATAATATTTTTAAAAAGTTACTTCTGGTTTCGTCGAACTTAATTATATGTAATAGCCCTAATAAATGATAGAGTCTAAGTTCATTCAATAATCTTATACAAAAGACTGGTAAACCACACATCTCACATTGTACTATAAAATAGTATTCAATTGTTTGGTACAACTTAATATGATAATGTAAAACGGACTTAACGCTTTCGATGTTACAGTAAGACTAAATTGGATTAAATTCAATGGGATGCTGTCACCAATACGCTACTTAATTTTTTTTTAAGAATTGGAACGAAATAGTAACATAAAATATTATCAATATTGGAAATAGGATAATTTCTTGAATTGATACTCATGTGAAATTTAAGTAATTATCTGTAGAACAAGGAAAAAATATTTATCCTTCTTTTAATGTTCGTTTGTTACATTTCGTCGTTTCCTACAAACTGGCCAGTACTGCCAAGCAGCAGCAAATTTAAATTTAAATTTCTGAATACTATATATCCTATTTTTAATATTACTAATTTTCTTCGTAATAAGCACGATTAATGGGCATTCAAGGTAAACGTAAAGTGTATATAATCATCACTTCAGTAATTGTTTTGTTTGTCTATCAATTGTTTTTAATATTTTACTACATTACTGCATAAGTACCATACGAAAAAATAGTTTTTATATATATTTTTTATTTGCTTTTTAAGAAAAATTATAATTTTAGTATATCTAAATCGAATTACATCCCAAAATCTTATCATAAATGTGTTCACAAAATTAATATTTACAATGCCGCCCTCTTTTCAATAATTGCTGAACTGCTGGCACCGCATTAAAATTAGGTAACTGTAGTAGTTACGTTAGTTATATGGGAGTTTCGTATTTCTAATTGTTTGCGAAAGCGCTACTTTAAATAATTACTTTCTTGTTAAAAATCGTTTTATATTTCTATTACCGAGTGCAAATGCCTATTAATAGCAAGAAATACATGTACACTTTCGATTATTTGCCACTTTTCTATGCCCAAAATATAGGTCACTTTTGGGAATTATTTGTGAGAATCTAAGTAATTATTCATCAATATAAGCTAGGAGGGGAAACAGATACATGTTTCCTCTTTACGTACACGTATAATCCATCAGCAAAAACTTACTCCCTTTTGAAATCAGTTGGAAATGAGTAGCCCACCTTAGCGTGTGCTGTCAACACATTTCCAAACGCATCCTTAAGAGAAGAGAAACCCCATCAAGATATAACCAACCTAATGAATTACGCAATTCTCTCCTATAATAATAGTATACACTCAGCAACTGGATATAGTCCTTTTCAGGTTGCGAAATGTCAACTGGACTTTAAAAACCCATTTGAATAAACTGAAACGCAAAATTTACTAACTACATCAACGAACATACTCAACTACTGCGAACGATGTCACATTTATTAATAAATAAATTAGAACGTAAACAAAGACAAAACTTAGAACGAGACAACCGTCATCGTGTAAAATCTCTTCATTACATGTAGACCAACCCTTCTATGCGAAAAACAACAACAAAACGCGAAAGGATCAAAACACTTTTATCAACTATATACTACTATATACTTGAATACTTAATACTTAAAGTGACAATAAAGTAATAAGCGGCAACAAAATAATTCACCAAAAACAGCTGAAACCTCAAAGAAAAATTACTATCACATGTAATGAATAACTTACAACTAGTATTACCATTTGCCAAATCACACGTTAATCGTCCATCTATTATACAAATTTGAGACATTCAAAACATAGTAAAAATATTGTACAATCATCATAGCCATTGTCTTGTACCAAAATTCGACCATTTGTCTAGCATAGCATACTTGAATGAAAGACGCTGACATAAAACTCCATTTTCCGGACCCTTATTAGCAAAGGGGCCACTCTCAATAGAGAGTAATAATAACTCACATTGACACCTTTTCTTTCTAAAGCAACAAATTCCTTACTATTATAGACCTATTTCTCAGAGACGCGCCGGCTTATTATATGCAAGATACTAAGGGAATCAGTATACTAAATAAGCAGAGACACTATTTTTCATACCATGGTTACCCAACAAAAATCGTCTACGATGAGGGAATAGTGTTCAAGAGTCATGTGTTACAGGAATACTGTAACCTTTTTAAAATTAATTTGCACTTTACAACAAATTACAATACAATTCAAACTATTCCATACATACCGTTACGGGCTATACTTCATTTTCGTTATTATACGGACCGTACGATAACTTATACACCCACGAAATTGATTTAAATTTAGGTATTTACGACGAGCATAACGAAAAACGAAAACGTGAATTTCTACCCTTCTCACCTCTATCAGAAACAACTTGATAACCTCGAAAAATGAAATTAAGGAAACAATGACCGCGATGTTCAGTGAACCCGTTGTGTATTTTACTAGACAATGTATCAGAAAGAGTGGTCCATACTACGATAAAGTGCACAAACAGCACAAACAGCAATTGATAACAATAAAATTAGCGGCATCAGAGACGGAACTAATCCGCAAACATCCACACACGGACAATGAAAAGAACTAAAAAGTAATTCTCTTTGCAGGACGACCCCGACCAATTCCAACTTGGCACTTCAAGTGGAGAAAATTAACCTGAACGGGTATTTTTCTGAAAATCTAGGCACACCAAAATTATTAAGTCAATATCACAAATTTTATTTTTACATTAATATCAGTGGCATAGAAGTAAATTATAAAGCGTTACTTAGTAAGGTACTCATCTTAGAGTTCAACAACCGAAGCCCCTTATTACAGCAAAACATTTGTAACTTGGAAAGTAATTGTTTACAAATCGAATGATAACTATCTAAGTTTAAAAACAAAAACTAACGAGCATTAATTAATACCCTAGGCACAGCAATCAATTATGTCAGCGGAAATCCAGACAATAATGATTTAAATGAATAAAAACATCAGGTTAGTATACGAAAATCAAGAAAAGGTAATAAAGCAGATGGGTAAGTATAGGTAGAGAGAGATGGCGGGTTCTGGACCAGCCTCCCAGTCTCCCGGAAGGTAGGCAACACCCTGAGCGTGTATACTGGAAGGTAGTCACAACCCCGAGCGCGCGTGTGTGGAAATGGGGGCCATAACCCCGGTTGTAGGGTTAAAACTCATGACAAACCACTCCCCGGAAAATTCAAAACCCCCGCCCCTCTGGTCGGTAAGCTAGATACCTAGGGCGTGCCGGTAATACAGGTGGCTGTATGTAGTGTAGCTTTTGACCGGTAGCTGTCGCTGTTGTTTGGAGGACAGATACCTATGTACTACCGATAATATAGGTTGTTGTATGTACTCTAGCTTTTGACCGGGATGTGTCGCTGTTCGGTAAGGCACCTATGTAGTGTCGGTAGTACAAGTGGGTGTATGTAATTACGCTTTTGGCCGTTGTTGCTCGGAAAGTGTTGTACAGTTAGCTGTACGTGGTAATAGAGCTAGCAAGCCTAATTAGGAAATTAAGCTTGTCACCAGAAGATGGAGGATCAGGAGGCACTGGCCGGAAGGTTTGTAAAATTAAAGGATTACGTAATACCATGACGTCACAAACCGATTTCGACGGTACACCATTCATGTACTGACCGCGCTCGACGAGTTTTTTGCGCGTTTCGACGGGAATTTGGCAGGCTGATGAAAAGTCATCCTACAGATTGGCGACTAAAACATATACATATCACGTTCACCATCCAAGTACTGACCGAGCCGATGCTGTTTGACTTCGGTGAAAGGACGAGAACGGCTGTAGTCAACGTGCTATGACTGTTGCATTTTTAAATACACATACGACACACCATCCATGTACTGACCGCGCTTGACGTTGTTTGACTTAGGTGATGGCATGAGAGCAGCTATTGCCAACGTACTGGTTGTTGCGGATATGTTCTTATATATCACGTAATATTACGCACTACTATTAGTACTACTATATTAGCCGAGAATCTTGGATACAAGGAAACGTTAGTTGCTTATTTATTTATTAAGACAGGAATATGTTAGAACTTCGCTCGTAATCAGAAGATGTTGATAAAACAGATAGTTATGTATAGATCCCTAGTAAGATATTACGTAATAGCATAATGGCATAAACAGGGCGAATGTTAGATGAGAAGAGCGTTCCCATTCATGATATCATATAAAATGCAGCGTTCTGATTGGTCGCATCCTATACAATGCCACGCTCTGATTGGTTATCAACTCGAAATTCAAAATCCCCCGATATGTATAGGCAGGTAGCTCCCCAGCAACTTCCTTAACACTGATCAAGGTGTTTAACGTCAGACAGTAAGCGATGACGTCATACATACTCGAAGTTAGTCCTGGTGAACACTGTATACTTTCGATCGGTCATCAGTAACGGTAAGAATCGGTTTATATGTTTAAACGTAAAATACACCAAACTGAGGAATCGGGAGATGACCCGAGCTTCATACGACTGACCGACCACTAACCACAGTACGCTCCATCATTAGACATCATAAATAGGTTTAGATATTATACTTTAATACGATATTATAAGGAAATGGAACGTAAGTCAATTAGTTAGTAAACTATTAAAACGTATCACATGTTTAACTGGAACGCTTATACCAACACTAATCGATTGTAAATAAACAAAGTCAAACATACCAGGCTCGGTCAGGTCGCAAACGGAAAGAAGTCAGTATCATTTAATAAGGTATGTGGATTTTCTATAACTATCCCGTATAGCAGGCGGCTAACAAGATTGCGTAATATACGATTCCTTTGTCTATTGATACGAGCATGTAACGCGACAGACAGGATTCAACTAGAGTTCTGTGTTAAATGTGTAAGTTAATATAAAATAAAATTTAATGAAACCCAGTCCTTTATTTATTAATATATTAAGATACATGTAGAAAAACACTTAAAACGTTTGATTGATCGCATTCTGATTGAATATCGATAAATCATATAAAAGCGAATTCATTTCCGTGCTCTTCACAATTTACCGACAGCTTTCTAACAGCTAGGTCGTGAACTTCAACATCTTTACCTGCAATATATCGTTTTAGTGTTTATAGTTAGGCGTTGATTGCCTACTGGTTTAGCGTTTTATTATCACTTAGTATTCGTCGTGGTTGGACAGATATATTTTAGGTAAGTTATTTAAATATCACCGCATACTTTCCCTAATAGACTGCAACATTGTAGTTTAAGATGGAGTGTGAGATATGCCACAAATCGTTTGCAAGAAAAGATGGATTGAACAGACATCCCTGCTTAAATAATAAATTTTACACATGGACCATATGTGAGGAAATCTTGACGAGATCGGATAGTCTGTCTCAACATAAGAAAACGCATAATATCGATTTCATAACCAAGAAACAATATGTTTCAGAAGAGAAGCAGCCACCAAGTAAAACGAACCATTCGGCGAATAGCATGTCGGAACAGGATTTTCGATGCCGTAATCAATCCTTACCGACGGCTACACTACACAATGAACACCTTTGTTTCCATGTACATCTGAACATTAATTCTCTTGAACTTGAAGAGGATATGTTCATCATAAAAATCATCCGGAACAATAATGTGAAAATGACGATAAAGCAGCCACTCCATGACGTATTATAATCTACAAAATTAAAAATCACATAAGCGGACCGACGCTTTCCAAGAAACAGTGTAGCGAGTTAACTATAATAAAAATAATTTTATATATATTATACTGAATAAAAGATATCATAAACTTTACGAATTTTATTTAAAGGGTGGAACAATATTTATAAGTATGCAGTATTAGAATAATGCAATATTAGTAATAAGTAAGTATAGCAAAACAGCGTAAGAATTTTTATCCAACTGCTGTGGAAGTTATAAAATCCCACTGATTCGATCTCATTTTCTAGGTAAAACCTCTTCGAGGGAGTATACGTTCTCATATTTGAATTTCTGTAATTCATGTTTATAGGAACACCCCAGAATCGGTTTCTAGTTTACATCTTTAATTAGATATGCGTTAGGATTACCCACCTTACTTAAACGAGGGGCTATCTTTCTAGCGCGGGGCCGAGACATGAGCCACGCTGGCCCCCTTGACCTCTACTAAGCGGTCACTATCACGCCGCTGGTGGTTGGAATGAGATTGATCCTGGGGATCCGGTCACTGGAATGGTCTTCTTAAAGGGTGTTTGTGGGTTGACTTCAATGGTACCTCAGTCTTCATACGTCGAGAAGAGACTGCACCCTCCGCACTTGGGTCTTAGGCGGGGGTCTGTCCTGGTCGAGCTCTGCTATATGTTGAAGCACCGGGTTGTCAGATCTAGATATCCTCTCCAGCGTGCCTCTCGCGAGCTGAGTGATATACTCGCTGAGAGGCGGAACTCCGAGATCTGCCTGGAGCTGTTGGTTTCTGACAAACCGCGGCGCTTCGGCGATCATCCTTAGCATCTGATTCTGAGCTCGATGAAGCTTCTGCAGCCGAGTTTTCGCTGTGGCTGCCCAGGACAGCGCTCCATATGTAACAATAGGTCTCAGAAAAACGGTGTATAAGAGAACCTTCGCTCGTAGGTTGAGAACCGAGCTTGTACATAGGAGCGGCAGTAACGCTCTTCTCGCGCTTTGGTACTTCTTCGTGACCGAATCCACGTTGGCGCCGAGGGTCAGGCCTCGGTCTAAGGTCACTCCGAGGTAGACGATCTCCTGCTTCCAAGGGAGTCTATGGTTCCCCGCGAAGATGTTATCTGCGGGGATACCCCTTCTCCTCGCGGATCGCTTCACATTTGTCGACGTTCATCCTGACCCTCCATTTATTGGCCCACTCCAGGATCCCATCCGTGGCCTCTTGTAATCTGCGGCAGATGAGGTCATCCCTCCTCGATGTGGTCCATACAGCGGTGTCGTCCGCGTAGACTGCTAGTGACGTAGCCATCGTCTTCGGGAGGTCGGAGGCGTAAACCAAGAACAGCTCCGGGGCTAGCAAAGAGCCCTGAGGGACTCCGCACTCGCTGGGCCTCGATGTAGATCTGTGGTCCCCAATTTTGATCTTAAAGCTTCTTTCCCCAAGATAAGATTGCACGATCCTGACCAACTGGCTATTGATACCGACTCTAGTCATTTTCAGGACTAGGCCGGCATGCCATACGGTGTCGAAAGCGTTGGCCAGGTCGAATAATACCGCCCCGACCGTCTCCCTTCTTTCTAGGGCCTCTCGGACAGCCTCCGTCAGTCGAAATAGATGAAAATCGGTAGACAGTCCGGGCCGGAAGCCAAACTGCTCGCTCTGCAAGACGTTTTTGGCTTCCAGGTCTTCGCGGAGACGGTTAAAAATTATCGCCTCTGCTGTCTTCGATAGTCCTGACAGCAGGCTTATGGGGCGGTAGTTCTGGGGGAATTTAGAGTCCTTTCCAGGTTTGGGGACCATTATTACATCGGCGACGTTCCAGGTCGCCGAGAATTGGCCCAGCGTAAGGATGCCGTTGATAATCGTCACCAATTTGTCAACTAAGACACGGGGCATCATCTTGAGTGCGGTGTTCGTTATTTCGTCCCTCCCCGGAGCCTTCCTTCTTGCTACATACTTTATGTACGCCTCCACCTCGTCCCTAGCCGCCGACGGAATCGCCTTCGCAGGAGCACGTGGTAGATTTTCGAGAACTGACTCGACCTCCTCCTCCAGTTCTTCATCGGAGTCGTACTCCTGCGGGCCTTCAAAGATGGTTTGAAGATGGTCCGCCATCGCTTCGGCCTTACCAGGGGCATCATAAACCATTCCTGTCACTCCCTGAAGTGGCGCCATGATTTTGGCGGGAGCGCCAAGCTTCAGGGTCCTGGTAAGTTTCCATAGCGATCCGTCGGCGAGAGTCAAGGACGACACATACTGCGACCAATTGTCACGACGGAAGAAGCGAAGCTCCTCCCTTAGTCGGGTCGCCAGGCGGTTCGCGACGACCCGATCGGCGGGGGCCAGCGTTCGTTGGGTCCTCTTATTTGCACGTCTTTTTCCTTCAATAGAGTCCGGAGCGCTGATGGGAGCCATTGACGGTGCAATTGCTGTCTCCGAGAGGACGTCGCTTCGGATATCGACTCCCTCATGATCTTCGTCAGAGTCACGGCCGCTCCCTCCAAGGTTTCTGGACCATCGACGTGGCCAACCTCGTCGGCGCGACGCTCCGCAGCCTCCGCAAAACGGGCCCAGTCGACGCTCGATCGAGGGGGGATCCAAACGTCGGGATCTATCACCCAGGTCGATGACGATGGGGTTGTGGTCCGACGACATCTCCGGGACGGAAGCAACGGGCAGCAGTTTCCGGAATCCTCTCGTGAGGGCGAAGTCCAGGATGTCCGGTCTCATGCCGGCTCCAAAGTACGTTGGTCCGTCTGGGGAATGCACCGAAACATCGTTGGCCGAGAGGTACGGTACAGCCTCCGACCAGACGAGTTCGTTGTGTTGCATCCCCAGAACGGGTGCTTCGAGTTGAGATCTCCGGCAATGAGAACCGGATCATCCCCCGCCATCAGGGCATCCACGTCGTCGGCGTCGAACCCGGACCTGGGTGGGATGTATACAGCAACGATCTTCAGCCTGTCAAAACCGGACTGATTAACCTCGATCGCCACCGCCTCGAGAGAGCGCAGAGGGGGCACGAACGTCTGCGAGTGACCGATGTGCGTCCTGATGGCGACTAAGACGCCGCCACCACGACCACCAATACGCGATTTAACTTGAATGGATCAACGTTTCGTATGATTATATTCATCGATTAGTTTAGACAAAATTTCCATCTACCTATACAAATCTCTCAAACGAAACAAATGTACAATGCGAAGGAAGGAGCCGAGTTGCTGGTGAAATTATACCATACTGAACACATCAAATACATCGCTATACAAACGTATGCCGATTTGACTTCAATACAGAAACAAAAACCCACGAAGTTGTATGAACCGTGTATTTAATAAGGGGTGGAAAAGGATACATATATCTATATAATGTTGACATAAGAGGAACAAAAGTCTCATTCTAACATGATAACGGAAGTATCTTGTTCGATGTCGATACCAAAGGTGAATGTAATGGTAGGTTTAACCTGATGTCTACGATGGAAGGCGAAGAAAAAACAAGCTGATACCGGAAAATATAAAATTTGCAAGCCATGAAAGAAAATAGTGAAATATCTATCTAACCAGTTAAATAAAGAACAGGCTGTGCATCTAATGATGCATTACAATCTTTCTTTACCTTGTACTTGAAGTCACGTAAATATAGGATGATATGTTACCAGTACTACTCGACAATCCTAAACTTGCAAGGAGTCGAATTCCTGACGAAAGTAGAAAAATCGATCCCATCGACTTCAACATTCTGACGAAAACACACGAAGTTGTATGAATCGTGTATTTAATAAGGGTGAAAAAGGACATACATATCAATCCGCTATTAGTGGAAGAGGGGTAAAACATCACTATGTTCTGATAACGGAACAGCCTCGGGCGATGTTGAAATCATATGTATATCGAAGGCGAATGTAATTATTCCAAATGATGAATAAGCGTGTATCCCATGGTGAATTACTGCAGTCTTTCATCCAGCAAGAAATATATATATATATAGGACGACCAATTATCCACACTGACACGCCTAATCTTGAAAGGAGTTAAGTTTATGGTGAAATTAAAAGGTATTGGTCACATCGAGACCCAAAACAACCTATCAATATGTAAATGTATACGAACTTGACTTCATCATGAAGACGAAAATGTAGGGAGTTGTATCGATCGTGTATTTAACAAGGGGAAAAATGATAGACATATCGATCTATTATTAATGGGAGAGGATCAATACATGATTATCAATCATTATCAGTATCAACATCATAGACATATCAAAGGTGAATGTAATAGAATGTTAACCGTATTGACGATAACCGAGACGAAGAAGAAAACAAGGTTGCTGGAGTGATATGAAATTTTTTAAATCACGAACGAAAAGCGGTGCTAGGTAATATGGTCTACACCGATTTTGCGTGTAAACCAATAGAATCATACTAGTCCGAGCCTCAAACAGCAAATACAAGTGGAACGCGTATTATGCATAAACATAACAACGTACACTCGACCGGACTGCATCAACCCTTTCGTGCAACGATTGACGGAAATACGTCAAACAACTATACAACCGTCACATAGAATTCAACTTCCACGACACATTGATAGATAAAGGCGTTAGCGATCAAGACTACGAATACACTATAGTAGTCTAGAACACGATCACTCGTTCCAACTTACTGTAATATTGGAATATTATCTTAAAACCGATCTCCCGCTGTCGACGACGTATTTGGAAATTTTACACAAGTATATCACGATTCACAAACGATTTGAACCCAACCGACTACAACAACAATTGGTAACTTCACGAATATGAGTATTCAATGTGTTTTATCTCAAGCTAGTTTTCACCATGCACGAGTCAAAATAAATACCTATCCGGTTATGATAGCAGTGCCCCATCAACCTACCTAGTAGTCTGAGGTGCTACAACAAATTTGAGTGGATGAACGCCGATGAAGTTGATCACCTCGACGTTAGTAGCATAGCGGACAACGATGAAACGCTATTGAACGATGTCCGAAACGACCATCAGCTCCTTCTCGAAAACATAATTCATACAAAATCTATAACAAACAGCATTGCATTATACATCATCGCAACTTTAAGCAGGCCATATTCAACGGTCTAGAACTCCCACTCACCTGAAATATTACATTCATTAGAACACCATTCTGAGGAACCACTCCGAGAATGACTAGGTGAATTTTTAAATTAATGAACAATTCCGTTTACAGAAAAACGAAGAAGAACTGCGAATAACAAGTATATGTTTAACTGCTAACGTATTGAAAGGACTTGAGGTGAAGACGAGACGTTGGATCTCTGATTGCAAAACAGAAGTTTAAAAACATCAATATATTTGGCCATAATTTTACAGTAATTCAAACGAAGATACTTAAAGTCGTCTACAATAAATCAGCATATATCAGCTTCATCGTCTTGAAATTGTCGAAACTGCTGAAGTATGACTTTCACTACAACTACCTGAAACGGTTGTACTAGATAACCAATATGCTATATGAATACCTACAGATAGCTTCATACTATACATTGAGACTGAGAACGTGTATGCCGATATTAATCGAAATTCGCATACATTTAACACAACTGATTATGAATACGATATAATTCATACGAAATAAGCTCGCGCAGGGAATGTTTAAATCGAAGAATTTATCGATTTTCGATCAAAGATGGTCGGACTTGAAGTAGATAACTGACAAATTAGACGTGTGAGGGGATCTGACCAACGACAATTTGCTGTATAAAACGCAGCATCTATTCAGGACGGCTCTGCACGATATCTATCTAATATGGAAAACAGGAAATTGGCACTACCATGCTTGAACGTTAAGAGGTGCATCCATATTAATAGCCTATGATATGCATACATACGCCTCGGCTACAACAAGGCCATCAAGACTGAGAAAATAGAAGTTTAAGGTAAAAAATGCAATTACCATTCAGAAGCAAACCGAAACCTGTTGTTCCACGAATTTCTTCACAACCAGATTTATCATCATCAGCTTAAACAACACGGACAACGTAAATATCTACAGCTACATAAGATATCTCTCGTACTGAAGCAAGGTGGGATTTTAAGACATCCGTTTTTTCATGAAAATATTAATGTTTGTATGTCATTATTGTATGTGAACGCTAGTTTATCTGACGGTCAATATATTTTTAACAAAATGCAATGTCTGAGTGTTTTAACCGACTCGAATGAGCCGCGGATAGCAGCGCACTTGTCATGCGAAACATTAGTAACATGTACTACTTGTAGAAGCTGATTAACCAAAGAATATCCCTACTGAACGCTGGCTTGGATATATGCGTTAAAGTGGATGACGACGAGCAAACAAGACGGCATAGGAGCTGTGACGTCAGTACTTACTATTCAACGTCAAACGTCAAGACGTTGTTGACTCAAATTTATTTAGAAGTTTCAGGGAATTAGCTTTTCCTTGAATTCTGTCCCGGTCTAGATGAATGGGAACAGTATTAAGAAATTTTAGGAAGCGCTTATCGGAAAAGTATCGAGAAGAGGCTTCATAGAATGCTATTTTTAATTTAATGAGGGCTGTTTAACTCTTTTTTTGTTACAACCACGACATATTTTTAGTAATGCCTATCCTATAATAAATTACATCTAATAAATAAATAAAACTCGGATACTTCAGATATGCTAAATTACTACAAAATATGCAAATAATATACAAAATGCATATATTATGCAAATATGCAAATTTATGCAAACTGCATATTATCTGGCCTCTAGTTATCATGTCAGAATGAGACTTTTGTTCCTCTTATACCAACAGTATATAGATATATGTATCCTTTTCCACCTCTTATTAAATATACGCATCACACAACTTCATGGGTTTTTGTTTCTGTATTGGAGTCAACTCTGTATACGTTTGTATAGAGATATATTTGATGTGTTCAGTATTGTATAATTTCACCAGCAACTCGGCTCCTTGCTTGCTTGCTTGTACATTTATTTCGTTTGAGAGGTTTGTATGGATAGATGGAAATTTTGTCTAAAATAATCGATGAATGCAATCATACGAGACATCGATCCATTCAGGTTAAATCGCGTATTCTTACATGTTTAAGTAAGGTGGGTAATCCCAACGCATATTTAATTGAAGATGTAAACGGGAAACCGATTCTGGGGTGTTCCTATTAACAGAAATTACAATTACAGAAATTCAAATATGAGAACGTATACTCCCTCGAAGAGGTTTTACCTAGAAAATGAGATCGAATCAGTGGGATTTTATAACTTCCACAGCAGTTGGATAATAATTCTTCCGCTGTTTTGCTATACTTACTTATTACTAATATTGCATTATTCTAATACTGCATACTTATTATAAATATTGTTCCACCCTTTAAATAAAATTCGTAAAGTGTATGATATCTTTTACTCAGTATAATATATATAAAATTATTTTTATTATAGTTAACTCGCTACACTGTTTCTTGGAAAGCGTCGGTCCGCTTATGTAATTTTTCATGTTGTAGGTTTTATCACATCATTGGGTGCCTGCTTTATCATTCTTTTTACATTATTGTTCCGGGTGATTTTTATGATGAACATATCCTCTTCAAGTTCAAGAGAATTGCTGTTCAGATGCGCATGGAAACAAAGGTGTTCATTCTGTAATGTAGCCGTCGCTAAGGTTTGGTCGCGGCATCGAAAATCCTGTTCCGACATGCTATTCGCCGGATGGTTCGTTTTACTTGGTGGCTGCTTCTCTTCTGAAACATCTCGTTTCTTGGTTATGGAATCGATATTATGCGTTTTCTTAGGTCGAGACAGACTATCCGATTTAATATTTAAGCATGGATGTCTGTTCAATCCATCTTTTCTTGCAAACGTTTTGTGGCATATCTCCCACTCCATCTTAAACTACAATATTGCAGTCTATTAGAGAAAGTATGCGGTGATATTTAAATAACTTACCTAAAATATATCTGTCCAACCACGACGAATACTAAGTGATAATAAAGCGCTAAACCAGTAGGCAATCAACGCCTAACTATGAACACTAAAACGATATACTGGAGGTAAAGATGTTGAAGTTCACGACCTAGCTGTTAGAAAGCTGTCGGTAAATTGTGAAGAGCACGGAAATGAACTCGCTTTTATATCGATCTAAACCTATTTATGATGTCTAATGATGGAGCGTACTGTGGTTAGTGGTTGGTCAATCGTATGAAGCTCGGGTCATCTCCCGATTCCTCAGTTTGGTGTATTTTACGTTTAAACATATAAACCGATTCTTCACGTTACTGATGAGCGATCGAAAGTATACAGTGTTCACCAGGACTAACTTCGAGTATGTATGACGTCATCGCTTACTGTCTGACGTTAAACACCTTGATCAGTGTTAAGGAAGTTGTTGGGGAGCTACCTTCCTATACATATCGGGGGATTTTGAATTTCGAGTTGATAACCAATCAGAGCGTGGCATTGTATAGGATGCGACCAATCAGAACGCTGCATTTTATATGATATCATGAATGAGATCGCTCTTCTCATCTAACATTCACCCTGTTTATGCCATTATGGTATTACGTAATATCTTACTAGGGATCTATACATAATTATCTGTTTTATCAACATCTTCTGATTACGAGCGAAGTTCTAACATATTCCTGTCTTAATAAATAAATAAGCAACTAACGTTTCCTTGTATCCAAGATTCTCGGCTAATATAGTAGTACTAATAGTAGTGCGTAATATTACGTGATATATAGGAACATATCCGCAACAACCAGTACGTTGGCAATAGCTGCTCTCATGCCATCACCTAAGTCAAACAACGTCAAGCGCGGTCAGTACATGGATGGTGTACCGTATGTGTATTTTAAAATGCAACAGTCATAGCACGTTGACACAGCCGTCCTCGTCCTTTGACCGAAGTCAAACAGCATCGGCTCGGTCAGTACTTGGATGGTGAACGTGACATGTATATGTTTTAGTCGCCAATCGTTAGGATCATTTTTCATCAGCCTGCCAAATTCCTGTCGAAACGTGTTGTGACGTCATGGCATTACGTAATCTTATCCAACTTTCCGGCCAGCGTTCCCTGATCCATCTTCTGGCGAGATGCCCAATTTCCTAATTAGGCCTGTTACCACCTACAGCTCCCTGTACTTCGAGCAGCAGCGACACCTTCCGGTCGAAAGCGACGCTACATACAGCAACCTGTACTACCGGCACTACATAGGCGCCCTATCGAACATCGACACCTCACGGTTAAAAGCGATACTACATACAGAAATCTGTACTACCGGCACTAGGTATCTACCTTACTGACCAGAGGGAACTTTTGAATTTCCGGGGTTGTCATGAGTTTTAACCCTCCAACTGGGGGTTGTAGCCCCCTTTCCATACACGCGCGGTCGGGGTTGTAACTACCTTCCAGTCTACACGCTCGGGGTTGTGGCTGAGCGGCTGAGCGACCGATCCAGAACTGGCCATCTCTCTCTACTGACGGAGATATTCTCTTTAGATTTCTCCCTCGAATCTATGAGCGCGAGACCCGGAATCGTTTCCGGTGCCAGCGGTATGGGCACGCCTAGTGATGATTCGATACTATCGATATCAGTACAGTATCAATACTTTCCTTTCGATACCAAGTACTTTTGGTATCGATACTTTTGTTTCGATACTTTACTAATACCGATACTTGTTTAGTGGTATCTAAAGAAAAGCAATAAAAATACCATATTGCGCATGCAACTCGCGGCGCACGCAGTTGGAATAGTTTGCGGTATAATTGTCTAAAAACTTTAATATATTGTATTTGTACATATTGTACGTTTATGCGTAAAATTATAAGTAAACAATGATTTAAAATATTTATTAATCAGGATAATGAGATTTGCATTTGAGGTTAAGTATGCACGGAGATGTTTACGCAATACTTTTAGCTATGTTGTTTCTGATGATACATCTTACAAACAACAACTAATATTATAGATTACTGCATTATTGATTGCGCTTCGTACTTGGTTACTACATATATATTCCTAACCTCGTGTTCGCTATTATATCGCCCCCAAAAAGTAAAGCTTGGGCTTTTTGTAAAAAAATTATTGTAGTTCTGCATCGTGTAAAGTTTGCCCGAAAACTATTAAACACTGCGGAAACAGTTCCAATTTATCGAAACAACACTCGAATGTAAATTTTGCAGCGAGTTGACAGGAAAAACAATATTTTTTTACCAATCCGACATTTACACGTTCTTTCATCCTACACTATTAGATTGTATAATATTTATTAAGTTTAATGTAAAGTGTAGGTGTTCAATTATAAAAAAAAAATTACGTTTCATTATTCGATACCTCTGTACCTGGTACAGTATTGATACTAAGACACGATACCGATGCTAAGTATCGATACTAATACACGATACCGATACTAGGTATCGATACCCGATACCTTCTACCGATACTTTCAATCCTATCGATACTTTCTTTCCGATACTAATACAGTATCGATACCAACAAACGATATCGATACCGATACCAAGTATCGATACCTTCCACCGATACTGTCATCCCTAGACACGCCCAATCACGTTGAACCGCCCCGAGAAAATGTGTCGCTTGCTGTGAAGGACACCTTGCCAGCGAGTATATCCGTGCGAAGTAGCAAGCGACCACAAACGCCAACCACGGTGAGCAGGATCCTGCAAACTACAGGGGCTGCCCACGTTGTTCAAAACCTCGGCCGCTATTGATACGCCAGGAGGCACCACAAGAAGTCGCTACGGTGTCCACCAGGTCCCAGAACGTCCGCGTGGCAAATTCCAACGCTCGAGCTGCGGCGGCAGAATCTTCGGCATCTCCAAAGCAGAAGCAGCCCATGAAGATCTCCCAAGCGCCGAATGACCAACTCAACAGGGCCCGTACTCCTCGGTCGGGCAAAAAAGTTGCTCTAACGAAATCGAAAGCTAGTGAAATGTCTCAGGTTCTCGCAGCTATCAGCAGCCTCGTCGTTCAACTGGCGGGTGTAGTTGAGTCGCTTAAGACCATTTGTTTGACCGAGAGAAATATTACCCTTTAATGGTGGACGACGGCCTGTTGGACAACATACTTGCTCTGAAGATCGCGGCGTGGAATGCGAACGGGTTGTCTAGGAAATTCGATGAATTGATAGCGTTCCTCTCGGAAGAGGCTATCGACGCCGCCCTCATCGACGAGACTTGGCTGTGCCCGGGTGACCGGTGTAAGATGATTAACTACCGTGTCTACAGAGCCGATCACATCACTGGCCGTGGTGGTGGCGTAGCCGTCGCCATAAGAACACACATCGGTCACTCGCTGGCGGCCATGCATCATACCCATACCGAGATCTGGGTATGATGCCGGCGACGTGGACGAGTTGATGGCGGGGAATGATCCGGTCCTCATCGCCGGAAATCTGAACTTGAAACATCCGTTCTGGGGGTGCATTCACACGAACTCGTCTGGTCGGAAGATGTTTGCACACATCTCCGCGAACGATATTTCGGTGCATCCCCCAGACCCTCCGACGTATTTTCGAGCCGGCGTAAGACCCGACATACTAGACTTCGTCATCGCTAAGGGATTCCGAGGCCAAATCTCCGTTAAGTCCGTCCCCGAGATGTCGTCGGATCATAACCCGATAACCATCGACCTTGCACGAACACTGAAACGATTGCCCCCCTTAACTGAAGTTGCTGTACGTGGAGCCGGGGAGATTGGTGTCGTCGATGACAGACGTGGTGTCCGGGTCCATCACGGAAACGACGTATTATCAAAGACAGTAACAGCATCGCCAGTGACTGCCTCCGGCGTTGAAGACGCTTCTGAAACTGAAGAGGAAAGCGCGGAAAATGGCGCAGAGGACGTTGGTCCCGTAGATCGTTTTACTGCGAACCACTTGGTTTTCCGGCCGAAGGAAGGGCTCCGGAAGTCTAGACGAGAGAAATGGTCCGACTACGTTTCATGCCTGACGACCGCCGATGGGTCGCTCTGGAAGCTCTCCAGGGCGTTGAAGATGAGCAAGGCCAGCACCAATTCGGTTCCGCTCCAAGGGGTAGCGTTGCCTACAATGTCCCTGAAAACGCTGAGCTCTTTGCAGATCACCTTCAAAATATCCATGAAGGCCCGCGGGAGTATCACTCTCATGAAAATCTGGATGAGGAGGTTGAAACTTTATTGGGGAGCCTCCCTGACGCCCGTCGGTGACGGATGGAGAGGGCCGGTCCTACATCTCTAAGACTGCGGTGAGGAAGGCGCCCGGTCGTAATAGAATTACCAACTCCGCCCTAAGGATGATGCAACCCATACTCATTAATAAATTGGTAACTATCATCAATCACGCTGAGCTTTTTGCCTGCGATGTGGAAAATCGCTGACGTGAGAATGATCGCCAAACCGAGAAAAGATCAGAAGTTCCCTCAGAACTACCGCTCCATAAGCCTGTTGTCTGGCTTATCTAAGACAGCAGAAGTCGTGATATTGAACCTCTCCGCGAAGAACTTTTTGCCAAGAAGTTAATTCCCAATGAACAATTTGGCCCTGGCTCTCTGCCGATTTTCATTTATGCCGGCTTACGGAGGCAGTCCGTGAGGTCATGGAGAGGCGTGAAATGGTTGGGGCGGTGTTCTTTCACCGGGCCAACGCTTTCGAATCTGTGTGGCATAACGGCCTAATGGCTAAAATGATTAGAGCCTGGATCAGTTGCCAGTTGGCCAGTGTCGTAAGATCATATTTAGAGGGAAGAACCTTCTCGGTTAAAATTGGGGACCACAGATTTACGCAGAGACCCAGTGTGAGCGGAGTTCCTAAGGGCTCCCTGTTAGGCCTGGACCTCTTCTTAATCTATGGGTCGAATATTTTGAAAACCATAACGACGATCACCGCAGTCTATGCCGATGATGCGGCTGTTGGAACGGCCTCAACTGATTAGGACCTCGTCTGCCGCAGGCCACATGCGACCACGAGTGGGATCTTGGAGTAGGCAACTCGTTGGAGGATAAAACTCAACAACGACAAATGCGTGGTAGTCAGGTTTTCCAAGAATGCAAGTATACCATCCGATAATGTCTTCGTGAAAAATTTGCGTTTGTTTTGGAGCAACAAAGCGACTTATTTGGGGGTAAAGCTTGACTGTCGCATCACATTCGGGGCCTACCTCATTTCGGTTATAAAAAAATTTTACAATGCGAGGTGATCACTACTGCCGCTCCTACATAGAAATTCCACTCTTAACCTTCGTACAAAGTTATTGGTGTACAAAGTATATTTACGGCCAAGTCGCATCTCCAATGGCTTGCTATTGTCCAGAACAAGATGTTAAGGATGCTCGCTGATGCACCGTGGTTCGTTCGAGACGCCCAGGTGCACGCCGATCTCAATATTCCTAAAATGAATGAGTACATTATGCAGCTGGTGCGAGGAACACTAGATAGGATTCAAAATTCGGACAACTCGGTATTGCAACACATCGTCGAGCTTTACCAGGACAGACCTCCGCCGAAGGTCAAAGTGCGACGTGTGCAGGACCTCATCTAGGATTGATCGAAACTGTATCAACCCTCTGCCGATATTACGATCAACCGAACGAGACATTCATCATCAGATCCAATCAGTATCAAATTCCAAATTCCAGCGGTAAGACCGTGGCCGCCAATATGAGGACGACGGTGCCATTGGGGCTCAATGTCTCGACCTCAGATACTAACGATAGCTCTCCGGAGACTATGGATTATTTAATTGATTATTTCCAAACTTCAAAACCACAAAACGTATTTCAGAAAAACCTTAAAATATCACTTGTTAAATATTATTTATTACTCTTGAGAATTTGTTTTGGTGCTTATAAACTAAAACTATGATTTTCCTGTTCTTTTGCTTAACTTTCTTCTATGTAACACTTATATGTATGTACTTGTACATATATGTAATACCCAGAAATAAAGGTTATTATTATTATTATTATTATTGTGGCCACTAAAAGTATTTAAAAAATTGAGATGCGCTGGTCAAAGGGGTATGAAGATCGAACAAATCGCATTTGTATGTTGTTGGAACAACTATTTCCAATCCTATCAAGCAAAGTTCAGATTAATACAGTAATGCAGATCGATGTACTTTCGTTAATGGAAACATGTTCATATCTAGATTGATGGTGGCTTAGTAGCTGGCAAATTAGAAATGGCACTGAATTGCTGTTAAACAGTTTGAAGTAAAGATTGACGATTTAATCTACTTTCTCAGAATTGAGGACATGAATCCATATTTATTCATCAAAAACAGTATTTATCCAAAACATCAAATAAAATCGGTAAGATATAGGGCAAACCTGTTGTTATGCTCACGTGCCAAAATCTAACTTCTAACCCCATAATGCAAGTAAAGAATTGTTGGGAGTACCACATCTTCAGGCGATAGGTAATGTCATATAATTAGCTGTATGCGTCGGTCCAGATATAGTGCTTCCTGTACAAGTAAGCTAGAACTAGGAAAATCACCTAAATATCCACTGGAAACCACCAAAACGTGTTTTTAGATGTATCAAACCAAAACATCAAACTGGTACTAAACTCCAAAATTGCCTTAATTTAGATTGCAAATGTACTTGTGATGCTGATTGTGCCGATGATGCAGAAACTAGAAAATCAACAAGTGGTCAGCTGTTTGCGACTTCAAAATACCTAAGAAATTCACATTGAAGCTATGTAGGTATGTCAAGTAGTGGGACACCTGGTATAAAATAATGTGTCTTCCTTACATTTACCGTTCCTCTTTTTTAGTTCTGTTATTGTGACTATAGCCACATCCATGTTTTTCATTGCCTCGTTAAGTTCTGCCTCCTCCTCACTAATTGTTTTTTATCGTCATCCTGTACCAATTTCTCGCCGTTTGGTATTAGGTTTTTATATTTGAGTGCTATTTTTCTTATTTCATTCTTGCGAATGTTTGCTAAGAAATGGTCAAAAATGTGGAAATTGTAATAATGGTTTTATACACTTATAGTGTTTGGATACAGTGGTAAAAACAACAGCTGTCCAAGATAAGAAACTATTGTAATGTAAGCAGAGCAGCGAGAAGGGGGGTAACAATCATAATGGTACAATTAATAATTTAATAATAATAATAATGTTCAATGCCCAATAGTTTACAAACCAATTACAGAGGAAGAGAAAGACACAAAAAAATACTCAAACAAAAATACTCAAAATACATAAAATAAGAAAACAGTACAGTAAGGATACACATACTAAATCTTATTCAATTAATTAGGAACCTAAGTGAGGGTATGTGAGTGCTCAACAAAAAAAAAGAAAAGGTGAATTAAGAAGTAAGTTTAAAACGTAACGTTCGAGTTAGCCCGTACAAGTTCCGTAAGATTGCAATGAGAAATATCGCATTTCGAAATAAAGTCGTTATATGTTGAGCAAATGAACGATATCGGCGAGCGAAGCAATAAGTTGCTTCTAGCCGGGTCAATATAAAAAGTGACAGAGTTCCGAGATGATTGACGGGGTACACAGAAATTTAACTTTGAAATAAGTTGGCTAGCATCAATTTGATTTTGTATTAATTTATATAGAAAGGCCAGGCCTATATTATTACGTCGAACTTCGAGAGAAATAAAAGAAAATTCATTTAGCATCGCGTCATAAGGAAATCCTCTATATGGATAAATATGATACTTCTTAAACCATAAATACTTCAAAAATCGCCTTTGAACATTTTCCAGTGAAAGTTTGTGAGTCTGGTAATATGAGTTCCATACGAGTGCAGCATATTCCATCTTGGAGCGAACCAAAGTGAAAAGTAAACACTTGAGCGTGGACATGTTGGTAAACCATTTAGCATTACGAAACACGAAACCTAACATTCTACCAGCTGATGCTACCACATCCTGAACATGACAATTGAAAGTTAGATGACAATCGAAGTGAACGTCTAAGTCCCGGATACCCTCACAACGAGAGAGAACAACAGAATTGGCCGAATAATCAAAAAGTAATGATACCCGTTTCCGAGTGTACGAGATAGCCTTACATTTGAAAATATTTAGGTCAAGTCCATTAGAAGCGCACCAACTGCAAACCGCAAGCCAGTTAGACTGGAGATTATCACATTATCCTACTGTCTGTATAGATGTATATAACTTTACATCATCAGCAAATAACAAGCTATTACAATCAACATGTTGAACTAAATCATTAATACATACGTACGTACGTGCTGGATGGTGGACGCTTCGATGTTAACGTGATTTTATCTTATTATCATATTGTGTGAGTGCTTATAATAGATAAGTTAATACGATAAACAGTGACTATAGTTGATGAAAATGTCAACCAAAATAAGAAGTACAAAGCAAGCCGAAGTCCAGGGAGATCCGGACAGTGATAACGATAAACTTCAAGAAATAATAGATGAAGTAAACGAACTTAGCAAACTTATAAAAATTCAGTCCGACACTATTAGAAAGCAAGGTGCATTAATCGAGCAACAAAGTATTAGAACTGAACTATTAGAGAAAACAGTGCGCTTAAATAGTGCGGACTATGGCAACCCGAATACCGCGAAAAATATAAGTTCCGGAACGGAAGACGCTGTGTGAAGAGGATATGGTCGGACGAGCGGACGAGAAGGATGCCACGATGGTAAAGAAGTGATCAAAGGAACGGGAACTCAAAGTTTGGGCAATTTTGCAGCGGCAAACAAGCTGACGTGGTTGTATGTTGGAAATGTATGCCAGAAAACAAAACCGAATGATATAAAGCTCTTTTTAAAACAAAAATTTCCTAAAACTGAATTCACAGTAGAAGAAATAGCTAAAACACGAAAGGAATAAAAGCAGAAATAAATCATTCAAACTGGGTTTTAATTTTGAAATGCTACCTGAAATTCAAAACGGAAGTTTATGGCCTACTAACATAGTAATTAAAAGATATCATTTTTTTCGAAAAAGAACAGGAGCCGAACAAAAGTAAAACAAAGCTAAACCTAAATATACAATCGATTTCCAACAAAATTGACCAACTCAAAATGGAACTGCATAATAATGAGGTCTGTGTGGCCTGTATCACGAAACACTGGTTGAGTAACACTATGCTTAAAAATGCAATATAAAAGGGTATGATGTTGCTAGCGCATTTTGTAGAACAGATCATAAACATGTGGCTCATTAATACTAATACGACGGGCTACAACATATAAGGAGAGGACCGATCTGGAAGAATTATCAGAGGAAATAAATATCGAGATTGCAGCTATTGATATTCCGGGAAATATCACGCTAGTTGCTGTATATCGCTCACCTAATGGTAATCTGAACACATATCTGTGTAAATTACATGATTTGCTGGTAAGAACTACGGAAGATCCCAAGAGAATAGTTTTTGTTGCAGGGGATTTTAATGTGGATTTTATGAGTCAATGAAAAACAAATATATGATCTTAGACTTGTTTAATTGGTTTGGACTAAATATGGCCTCAACGAAACGAACTAGAGTCACGTCTACATGTACCAGCTGCTTAGATAATATTTTTACGAACAAAAGCCCTGACGAATATTCAATGAATACCTTAAATTTACATATCTCTGACCACAAAGTGTGGAGGCTCGTACGAGACATGAGTTCTACTAATGTAGATACTTACGCTGTAGTCCTAAGGTCTTGCCAATGGGAATATGTTTTTGCCAATAGGTCTTCCGCGGAAATGAGTATCATCTTCTTTAATATTATGATGAATTACTTTCATATATGTTTTTCCGAAAAGCAAATAAAAATAAATAACACCAACAGAACTACATCAATATCAGAAGATACAAAAAAATTAAAGAATAATTTAGATGCTTTACATACTATAGCCTCCGTTACAAAAGGTCCTAGTATTTACATAGAATATCACAAGCAAAAAGAAATTATTAGGAACGCTTTAAAAAATGACGTCAAGGAGGCCTACGTTGATGAAATAAATAACTCTCAGAATAAGCAAGCAACAATATGGAAAATCGTAAACCAATTGCAATAACAGGAAAAGACTGTAAGAAGGAGAGGGTAGAATTACTGTGTGTCAATGAATTTAATAGATTTTTTATTAATCAAGGAATGCATGATGCCAGTTGTCACATGAAGGATATGAAAAAAATAAACATCGTAAGCAAAAATTCATGCCACTTTGGTCCTGTAACTATTGTTGAGTTGCAAGAAATAATAAACAAAATTAAAAGCAAAGATACAAAAGATCATTATGGGTTCTCAACAAAACTACTGAAACGTATTGCTACTAGTGTTTTAACACCTCTAGCACTGATGTTAGACGCTGGCCTCTTAGAAGGTACATTCCCAAATGAACTTAAAATTGCTAGAGTAATACCAATACATAAAAAGGGTGACACAAAAAATCCAGAAAATTACAGACCGATCTCGATATTACCATCGTTCTCGAAGATATTTGAATTAGCTATAGCCAGTAGATTAATGCGTTTTTTGAAAAATATAATTACATAACGAAATCTCAACATGGATACAGAAAGAATAAATCAACTAGTTCAGCGATAGCTGAAGTTATGAAAGTGATATTGGAAATAGTGAACCACCATGAAAGTGTTCAACTGACATGTTGCGATTTAAGCAGTGCTTTCGACACAGTGGACCACCAACTTCTATGGGCAAAAGTGCAGTACTATGGAATACGTGACAAGGGACACGAATTAATGTCTTCGTATCTGACTGGACGGACCCAATATGTAGAATTTGACGGAAAGCGATCGAATTACATGCAGATCGAACAGGGAGTCCCTCAGAGCTCTTTCCTAGGACCACTCTTATTCATTATTTTTATTAACGACCTTGCAGTCAATCTGTCTGTAGATGGCCTATGTTTATATGCAGATGATACGTCATTTGTTATCAGAAAAGAGCTGGAAGACATCATATTAACCAAAACTGAAATGGTGATGCAAGAAGCAGAAAGTTGGTTCAAGTCAAATAAACTGAAACTAAACCCCAAGACACAGCATCCAAGGTTCAGTATGAAAAAGAAAGACAATATGAGAAGCGTCAAGATCTTGGGTTTGTATATTGACAAGAAGTTGATGTAGTCCAAACATGTAGACAAATTGTCAAAAAGTTAGCAAGTGCCATCTACACAATAGGACGTACTAAGTCTATATCTACCTACCAGGCTGCACGAATAACTTACTTCTGTAACTTCCACAGCGTAGCGACGTATGGAGTTGATGTTTTGGGGCATGGCTACTGGAGCAGAGAGTGTATTCCTTTTGCAAAAAAGCACTTCGGGTATTGTATGAGTTGAAGAGAGATCCATCATGCAGGGAGTATTTGATTGAACAACACACACTTACACTTCCCATTCAATACATACTAACTACGGCGAAATACGTACATGGTAAGCAACACAAGCTGTGTAGAAATGACGCCTTACATAATTACAACACCCGACCTGGGAACGATCTCTTAATACCTTTCCACAGATTACACACTACACAAAACAATGTGGATTACTGGGGTACAAGGATATATAACAAGTTGCCCTTGAAGTGAAACAGCTGGCTGCTACAAGTATTCATAAAATTGTAAAGAAATTCGTAGAAACATACGCTTTCTATAGTGTTAAGGACTTCCTCTGTAATGATTTGAAGTGGAATATTTGATGTCCTCGTTGTTTGTTGACTTTTATCTACACAATCTTTTAATTCGTTTGTACTTGGTATCTGCATCAGTAGAGAGAGATGGCCGGTCCAAGACCACCCGCTCACCCGCTCACCCGCTCTAAAAGGTATCCACAACCCCGAGCGTGTATACTGGAAGGTAGTCACAACCCTGACTGCACGCGTACGGAAAGGGGGTCACAACCTTGGTTTGGAGGGTTAAGAATGGGTGACCCCCACCGGAAAATTAAACACTCCCGCCCCCTGATCGGTAAGGTAGATAAGTGGGTAGTATGTAGTGCCGCTTTTGACCGGTAGGTGTCGCTGTAGCTGGGAGGGTAGATACCTAGCGCCGGTAATACAGGGGTTGGATGTAGTGCCGCTTTTGACCGGGAGGTGTCGCTGTTCGGTAGGACGCCTGTAATACCAGTAGTACAGGGGCTGTATATAGTGTAGCTTTTGACCGGAAGGTGTCGCTGTTCGGTAGATGCCGGTAATACAGGTGGCTGTATGTAGTGCCGCTTTTGACCGGGAGGTGTCGCTGTCCGGCAAGGCGCCTATGTAGTACCGGTAGTACAGGTGGTTGTATGTAGTGTCGCTTTCGATCGGAGTACAGGGAGCTGTACGTGGTAACAGGTCCAATTAGGAAATTGGGTATTTCACCAGAAGATGGAGGATCAGGAGGCGTTGGTCGGAAGATAATAATAATAAGTAAAATTATAGCTGTAGAGCACCTCTGTATATAATATTACGTAATACCATGACGTTACAAACAGATTTCGACGGTACACCATCCAAGTACTGACCGTGCTCGACGCTGTTTGAGTTCGGTAAACGGACGTGAACGGCTGTAGTCAACGTGCTATGGCTGTTGCATTTTTAAATACATAGACGGTACACCGTCCAAGTACTGTCCGCAGTCGACATTGTTTGACTTTGGTGATCGCATGAGGGTCGCTATTGCCAACGTGCTGGTTGTTGCGGATATGTTCCTATATATCACGTAATATTCTTCTTCTTCTTCTTAATCATATTCCTATCTACCTTTCGGTGTAATATTACGTAATACTATTACATCACAAACAGGTTCAGACGAGAATCTTGGATGCAAGGAATATGTTAGAACTTCGCTCTTAGTCAGAAAATGTTGATAAAATAGATAATTATGTATAGATCCCTAATAAGATATTACGTAATACCATCATGGCATAAACAGGGTGAATGTTAGATGGGAAGATCGTTCTCATTCATGATATCATACAAAATGCAGCGTTCTGATTGGTCGCATCCTATACAATGCCACGCTCTGATTGGTTACCAACTCGAAATTCAAAATTCCCCGATATGTATAGGAAGCTAGTTCACCCAACAACATCCTTAACATTGATCAAGGTGTTTAACGTCAGACAGTAAGTAATAAAGTCACTGGACATGCGCAAGTTAGCCCTGGGGAACATTACATACTATTGATCGGTCATTAGTAAGGTGAAGAACCGGTTTATATGTTTAAATGTAAACTACACCAAACTGAGGAATCGGGAGATGACCCGAATTTCATACGATTGATCGACCACCAATCGCAGTACGATACATCGTTAGACATCACAAACAGGTTTCAACGTAATATTTTAATATGAACAGGATGAATGTTATGCTATGTATATGAAGGTAGTTATACCTATAGTTTTAGTGTTTATAGTTAGGCGTTGATTTCCTACTGGTTTAGCGTTTCATTATCACTTAGTATTCGTCGTGGTTGGACAGACATATTTTAGGTAAGTTATTCAAATTTCACCGCATACTTTCCCTAATAGACTGCAATATTATAGTTTAAGATGGAGTGTGAGATATTCCACAAAACGTTTGCAAGAAAAGATGGATTGAACAGACATCCCTGCTTAAATAATAAATCTTACACATGCACCATATGTGAGGAAATCTTTACGAGATCGGATAGTCTGTCTCGACATAAGAAAACGCATAATATCGATTCCATAACCAAGAAACGAGATGTTTCAGAAGAGAAGCAGCCACCAAGTAAAACGAGCCATCCAGCGAATAGCATGTCAGAACAGGATTTTCGATGCCGCGACCAAACCTTACCGACGGCTACATTACAGAATGAACACCTTTGTTTCCATGCGCATCTGAACAGCAATTCTCTTAAACTTGAAGAGGATACGTTCATCATAAAAATCACCCGGAACAATAATGTAAAAATTAGGGTAAAGCAGACACCTCATGATGTAATACAACCTACAACATGAAAATTTGCATAAATATAGGATATTCCAACAGTATTATCCGACGTGAAGGTAATATCGATGGACCGACGCCTTCCAAGAAACAGTGCAGCGAGTGAAATATAATAACGGAGTAAAATAATTTTATACATATTATACTGAATAAAAGATATCATCATAAACTTTACGAATTTTATTTAAAGGGTGGAACAATATTTATAATAAGTATGCAGTAATAGAATAATGCAATCTTACTAATAAGTAAGTATAGCAAAACAGTGTAAGAATGTCTATCCAACTGCTGTGGAAGTTATAAAATCCCACTGATTCGATCTCATTTTCTAGGTAAAACTCCTTCGAGGGAGTATACGTTCTCATATTTGAATTTCTGCAATTTCTGTTTATAGGAGCACCCCACAATCGGTTTCTCGTATACATCTTCAATTAAATATGCGTTGGGATTACCCACCTTACTTAACCACGTAAGAATACGGGATTTAACCTGAATGGATCGATGTTTCGTATGATTGTATTCATCGATTATTTTAGACAAAATATCCATCTACCTATACAAACCTCTCAAACGACATAAATGTACAATGTGAAGCTATCAGCATTATTCGACAGTCCTAACCTCGCAAGGAACCGACTTGCTGGTAAAATTATACGATACTGAACCCATCAAATACATCTCTATACAAACGTATACAGACTTGACTTCAATACAGAAACAAAAACTCACGAAGTTGTATGAACCGTGTATTTAATAAGGGGTGGAAAAGGATACATATATCTATATACTGTTGGCATAAGAGGAACAAAAGTCTCATTCTAACATGATAACGGAAGTATATTGTTCGATGTCGATATTATGGACATACCAAAGGTGAATGTAATGGGAGGTTTAACGTGATGTCTACGATGGAAGACGAAGAAAAACAAGATGATACCGGGAAATATAAAATTTGCAAGCCATGAAAGAAAATACTCATATATCAATCTAACCAGTTAAATAAAGAACAGGCTGTGCATCTAATGATGCATTACAATCTTTCTTTACCTTGCACTTGAAGTCACGTAAATATAGGATGATACGTTACCAGCACTATTCGACAATCCTAAACTTGCAAGGAGTCGAATTCCTGACGCGCGAAGTAGTATCAATCGTGTATTTAACAAGGGCGAAAAAGGACATACATATCAATCCGCTATTAGTGGAAGAGGGGTAAAACATTACTATGTTCTGATAACGGAACTATCTCATCCGATGTTGACATCATAGATATATCGAAGGCGAATATAAATATTCGAAATGATGAATAAGCGTGTATCCCATGATGAATTACTGCAGTCTTTCGTCCAGCATGAAAAAATGTATATAGGAAGACCAGTTATCTGCACTGACACGCCTAATCTTGAAAGGAGTTAAGTTTATGGTGAAATTAAAGGTATTGGTCACATCGACAACCAAAACAACCTATCAATATGTAAATATATACAGACTTGACTTCATCATAAAGACCAAGATGTAGGAAGTTGTATCGACCATGTATTTAACAAGGGGAAAAAGAATATATATATCGATCTATTATTAATGGAAGAGGATCAATACATCATTATGTTCTGATATCAGGTTGTTTCGATCGGTATCAATATCATAGACATATCAAAGTTGAGTGTAATAGAATGTTAACCGTAGTGACGATAACCGAGACGAAGAAGAACGTAAGATTGTTGGGTTGATATAAAATTTCTAAATCACGAATGAGAAACGGTGCTACGTATTATGGTCTACATCGACTTTGCGTGTAAACCAGTAGAATCATACTGATTCGAGTCTCAAAGAGCAAATACAAGTGGAATGCGTATTATGCATAAGCATAATAACGTTCACTGTACCGGACTGAATAAACGTTTTCGTGCAACGATTGACGGAAATACATCAAACAACTATACAACCGTCACATGGAATTTCCCAAACACATGAACCACCTCACCGCCAGCGGGCGCAGAGCATAACATTGAAGTCGAAAAATGACATATGTATATGCGAAAAGGCATTAAACGAACTTAAAGTAACAGAACACCTCCATTTTACTTAACCATTCTGGGGTTTAGCGCATTCCAGTGGTAACCTCAACTGCAAAATACCTATACTCGTTCCGATTTTCTTCTATAATTTAAGTGGATATGAAAGTCATTTTCAAATACGCCAGCTGGACGACGATAGCGAAGATATCGACGTTATCCCACTTAATAAAGAAAAATATATCAGCTTTATCAAGATGTTTACATCGGATCAGTACGTCGATAAGGTAGATGTATTTCGAAAAATAAATATTAAAATGCGATTTATGGACTCGTTCAGATTTATGGCGGTATCTATTGAGGAACAGGATGAAATTTTTTCTCAAAATCAATGTTAATATGTGCAGACGTACGACTAACAGTTGAAGTTGATAACAAACGCACATACCCGTACTAATATCAACAAGTACGAAAATTAAATGAATCGACTCTACTGCCCAAGAACAGCTTCCACGACACATTGACAGATAAAGGCGTTAGCGATCAAGACTACGAATACACTATAGTAGTCTAGAACACGATCACTCGTTGCAACTTACTGTAATATTGGAATATGTACCTTAAAACCGACCTCCCGCTGTCCGCAGACGTATTTGGAAATTTTTAATTTTTATAAGTATATCACGATTCACAAACGATTTGAACCCAACCCACTACAACTACAACTGATAATTTGAAGAATATGAATATTCAGTGTGGTTTATCCCAAGTTAGTTTTCACCATGCAAGAGTCAAAAATAAATACCTAACGGGCTATGACAGCAGTGCCCCATCAACCTACCTAGTAGTCTGAGGTGCTAATAATTTATGTGGGTTATGTCTCAATCGCTCTCCTACAACAAATTCGAGTGGATGAACCCCGATGAAGTCGATCACCTCGACGTTAGTAGCAGAGCGGACAACGAGGAAACGCTATTGAACGATATCCGAAACGA
Source organism: Chrysina gloriosa (assembly GCA_038088585.1). Classification (NCBI taxonomy): domain Eukaryota; kingdom Metazoa; phylum Arthropoda; class Insecta; order Coleoptera; family Scarabaeidae; genus Chrysina; species Chrysina gloriosa. Next base: position 66,077,996 of record CM076087.1, read on the forward strand.
CCATCAGCTCCTTCTCGAAAACATAATTCATACAAAATATATAACAAACAGCATTGCATTATATATCATCGCAACCTTAAGCAGAGCATATTCAACGGTCTAGAACTCCCACTCACCCATCGAGTACTACGATTCAACCGGTTCACATGTCTGAAATATTACATTCATTAGAACACCTTCCTGAGGAACCAGTCCGAGAATGAGTTCTAGATGATTTTTTAAAATTAATGAACAATTTCGTTTACAGAAAAACGAAGGAGAACATCGATAAACAAGTATATGTTTAACTGTTAACGTATTGAAAGGATTTGAGGTGAAGACGAGACGCTGGGTCTCTGATTGCAAAACAGAAGTTTAAAAATATCAATATATTTAGCGATAATTTTAGAGTAATTCAAATGAAGATACTTAAAGTCGTCTACAATAAATCCGCATATATCGGTTTCATCGTCTTGAAATTGTCGAAACTGCTAATGTATGACTTTCACTACAACTACCTGAAACGGTTGTACTACAATAAAATACCATTATGCTATACGAATACAGATAGCTTCATACTATACATTGAAACTGAGAAGGTGTATGTCGATATTAATCGAAATTCGCATACATTTAACACAACTGATTATGAATACGATATAATTCATACGAAATAAGGTCGTGCAGGAAATGTTTAAATTGAAGAATTTATCGATTTTCGATCAAAGATGGTCGGACTTCAAGCAGATAACTGACAAATTAAACGTGTGAAAGGTTCTGACCAACGACAATGTGCTGTATATAACGCAGCATCTATTCAGGACGGCTCTCCACGATATCTATCTAATATGGAAAACAGGAAATTGACACTACCATGCTTGAACGATAAGAGGTGCATCCATACTAATAGGCTAATGATATACATACATACGCCTAGGGTACAACAAGACCATCAAGACTGAAAAAATAGAAGTTTAAGGTAAAAATGCAATTACCATCCAGAAGCAAACCGAAACCTGTTGTTCCACGGATTTCCTCACAACCAGATTTATTATCATCAGCTTAAACAACACGGACAACGTAAATATCTACAGGCACATAGGATATCTCTCGTACTGAACCAAGGTGAGATTTTAAGACATCTGTATTTTTATGAAAATATTAATGTTTGTATGTTATTATTGTATGTGTACGCCAGTTTATCTACCGGTCAATATATTTTTAATAAGATGCAATGTCTGAGTGTTTTTAACCGACTCGAATGAGCCGCGGACAGCAGCGCGTTTGTCATGCGAAACATTAGTAACATGTACTACTTGTAGAAGCTGATTAACCAAAGAATATCCCTACTGAACACTGACTTGGAAATATGCGTTAAAATGGATGACGATGAGCAAACAAGACGGTATTGGCGCTGTGACGTCAGCACTTACTATCCAACGTCAAACGTCAAGACGTTTTTGAGTGCATACTTGCCAATATGCAGTCGAGGAGGGGTAAAGTGGTCATTCTTTCAGATGGCGCGAATTTTGAATTTCCGTGGAGGTTGGTGCGAATTTTGAATTTCCAGGGATGTTCACGCGAATTTTAAATTTTAAGAGAGGTAGACGCGAATTTTGAATGTTCGAGGTTGTTGAACCGAATTTTAAATTGCAAGAAGGGTTGTATACCTTTCAGACACGCAGGTATGCGTGTTGTCCACCAGACGTAATACTATGAATGTTTGAAACAAATCTATTATAAGACACAACAATTGCCGATCCAGTAAATAGGACACGAAGAAATTAATAAGTAATATACTAAAACCCAACCCCTCCAGCCCACGCAACAAGATACCATGATCAATACGATCAAACGCCTTAGATAAGTCAACATGAATGACGTCGACCTGACCCTGCCTATCAAAGACCTCATTTAACTAAAGAAAATCGAGCATCGAAAGTGCAAGTAGGTTTACTTAATAAAATTACATTAGAAATGGAAACGGTGAATAACCTTCAGACAAAACGCATAGAAGAATTAAAGAAAATTATAAACATGTATACATCGGAATTTACTGAAAAGACATCTGTTTGCGAATTGAATCATATGCCATAGGTCGACTGTATATCAAACTGAGAGTATACCGTTCGATCTAGAGAGACTGGGACAAGAATAATGTACCTTCACATATCGGTACTAAGGCATCGATTGCATAAAATGTTTCAAGGGCTTTCGAGCTAGCCTTAAGAGGACATGATGAAAGTGAATCACCCGAAAATGCGGGTATTTTTCGGGGTTTGGTGAATTTTACGTCAGAACTTGATAAAACACCTAGTAAACATTTGAAAACTGCAACGGTTTTCAAGAGCACCTCAGAAATGATACTAACTGAGATCTTAGATTACTGGAAGTGTATCGTATAATCAAAGAAATTCAAAAATGCACATTTCGTACACTGCTTTGCTCATCAATTAAATTTGGTGATGTCACGACCATGTTCAATTAATTCTCAGGTACGCGTCTTTTTTGGTAACTTACATGACATACCTGGACTTTTTAGTCATTCGCCGCAAAGATTCGCGGTTCTGAAGCAATTCATAGGAGAAAATATACCCCATTCTACATCTACGCGTTGAAATTTCAATATTCGTACGGTTAATGTGATTTCCGAACACAGATATTCTATTATAGAATGTATCTTATATGATAGATATCTACCACTAATAGGTCAATAAAACAAGGCTGGTTTGAACGATAGTTATATTTTCAGAACGTTTACAAACGTTTTCGGAACACCTTCGTCAGTGAAAATATAACTAGATAAATATATAAACAAACTTTTGTTTTTATTTGGGACTATCAACAAAATAACTAATAACTAGGATTTCTTGATATAGAGGTAACCAACTTTTATATATATATATATAAATTATAAAAACTAAATTAATGTGTAAACATACATGCAAATTAAGTAAAACCTTATATCAAAAAATCTTTGTCGAAACCTTAACAATTCTGTTCAAGGACTGATTTTGTTTAATTATTTTTTACTAATACTAAATCTAAAATAATTGAACAAAATCAGAGTAATGTAGTTTATAAAATAAACTGTAAAGACTGTGATGGTTGTTACATCGGTCAGACGAAACAATATTTAAAGAAAAGGTTGTATAGCCATAAGTATTCTTTAAATAATGATTTTGGTGCAATGACCGCTGTAACAAAGCATTACAAAGATCTTGGGCATTACTTTGATTTTGAAAACACAATTATATTAAAAACAGAGAATAATTATAAAAAAGACTAACATATGAAATGGTAAATATACAGAAAGACACTAAAACTATTAATTTCAGGACCGATATTCAAAATTTAAGTAATGTATATAGCAATTTGTTAAAATGACATTTGCATTTCTTAAGAAGGAAACCTTTGGCTAAGTTTTTAAATTTGGTTTTTCCTAGTCCTTGAACAGAATTGTTAAGGTTTCGACAAAGATTTTTTGATATAAGATTTTACTTAATTTGCATGTATGTTAACACATTAATTTAGTTTTTATAATTTATATATATATAAAAGTTGGTTACACATCCTCTATATCAAGAAATCCTAGTCATTAGTTATTTTGTTGATAGTCCCAAATAAAAAACAAAAGTTTGTTTATATATTTATCTAGTTATATTTTCACTGACGAAGGTGTTCCGATAACGTTTGTAAACGTTCTGAAAATATAACTATCGTTCAAACCAGCCTTGTTTTATTGACCTATTAGTGGTAGATCTCTATCATATAAGATAAGTATAAAAGGGTCACGAAATATATATATATATATATATACATTTTATTATAGAATGTATGAACGATCTGGAAGAAGATTCAAATGCAGTGACATGCAAACAAGCAATAGATATTCGACGTATTCTGGAAGATCCAAATTTTACTTTTTGGATGACTGTTTTCCTTTATATTATGCCACATGTTGTAGTTTTATATAACCAACTGCAAAAAAGGACAAGAATTCAATAAGTGCACAAAACGTGGTAAATAATTATGCGAAAAGCATTAATAATGTTCAAAATGAAATAGATTTCAAATTTCAGTACAGTCCTCTCTGATGCAAAAAGGAAACGATTCAATAATAGCAAAGAAGACCACAGTATTGCATGTATAGAAGTTTGTGATGTTATAAATAATGGAAAAGAACGTTTTGCTTTTACAAACCAATTTTGAAAATTAAAACTATTTATTTCCTGAATATAACCTGGACTTAACATGCACAGCTTATAATTTTTTGGAAAAACAACGTCTGGCAACCGAACCGTCAGTTTTGTGTTGAAATTTTCAGTGCAGGACATTGAAGGATGCAGTGCTTTTGTTGAAATTTATAATCTTTAACAATTTGGAAGAAGCTTGTTAAGATCGTCTATCTGCCTTATCGATGCTTTCGATAGAAAAAGCAATTGTCGCCTCAGTACCGAATTTCAACGAAAAATAATTAAAAAGTTTGCCTCCAAAAAAGACCGCCTATTGACTTCCAGTTTGTGAAAATGAAATAGGGTAAGTTCAACTGACTTTGAAATTTTCCATATTATTGTAAATTTTGTTATTGATATTTTTGTTTTTGGTTATAGATATTATTTCTATTTTTATTTTCGGGTTATTATTATTATTATTATACACTGACAAGGGTATATAATTCCATTTGCGAATCATATGTATGTATGGCTGTTGATTAGCTGTATATCAAAATCGGAGCATATCGTTATATCTAGAGGAGGGTGGAACAAAAAGAGCGCATACTTTACATATCGGTACTAACAAGAGGATACCAGGAACACGGATTTCGATTCTATTACGTGTGAGTGTTCTTTCAGATCTCACAAAAAAAATCTCTCAGCGTTTATCCGATTGGGGTTTCGTTTTCGAGGTACTACATTCCAAAGGATGAAGGGTGATCCCCACACGAGTCAGTACCCAATCGCGTGAGTAGAGTTCAACAAGCCGCTGCTTTATAGTTCAGAGGAATATATTTCTTCATTGACAATGAGAGTGACTTCTCCTCACACCCACTTGGGTCGAATTCATTATCCTCTTTCGACTACCAAGTACGCTGGAAATATTTCTATCTTCTTTTGCTATTTACGTAAATAAAACCAATTACGCCTTCATATACCCTTTGGAAATCATCATCTTCGGGTAGGATCAAATGTTCATCGGTGACGATTTCGGTTTCATTAATTGCACCCAAAATTGCTTGATAGAATGCTTTTCACATGCCTTGAAATCTCCTCAAAGGGCGGAGTTTCATCAACAATTTCATTCTCATTCGAATCGCAATCCATACTTATAGATAGATCTTTCGTCGCCCTATTTTCGCGAAAGATCGATTTTAACATAAATATCACGAAAGGCATACGCCAGCTGAGTGGAATACAACGATGAGCGAAACAAACCTAAAGTGGGAGAGATTCACAAGAACAGTCGGAAAGTAAATAAACAACAGCGAATACGTGTCAATCAGGATAGAGATACTAGAATTTTTAACGTACATCGCATTGCTGTTTTATCCTCGAATGGAAGTTTACTGAAGATTAGTTACATTATTTTTGACTATTGAATTCGAATAACTGATGTTTGTGATGAAGGAAACCTTCTTTTTTGCCTTTCTATCTTTGGATGAAAGTTTATGAAACGAAGCAAGTATTGTTTTCGATTGTTTCTAATTATTGAATTAAAAAGAATTGAAGAATCGAAACCATAACCTCCATCGTTCCAGTCCATCACCTTGTCTGTTCCGCAATCGCCGCTTGTTCAACCCTGGGACCTTCATTCTTTGGAATTTAGTATCTCGGAAACGAAACCCCAATCGGATAAACACTCGGAAGATTTCTTTTTTCGTGAAGTCTCAAAGAACACTCACACGTAATAGGATCAATAACTACTTGAGATAACTGGCGGGTACACTGCTCCTCTAAGTTATTGATCATTTTTGTTTCCAGCCTCTTCTCTATCGAGTTACTAGTTTTCCTTTTCATATCATCACTCCACCTAGCGAGGGGTCTATCGCTGCTCGCTTTATCTTCTCCAGTTCACCATTCTACTTATCATTTTACGTACATATTCAATACTTTTTCATCCTACAACAAGTCTAACTGCAAGTTGCATTGCCGGAAATGATAATTTAGCACCTTCCTTAATATTAGTTATTAAGGGCATTTTATGCTCTAAAACGCCTGTTTCAGGAAAGGAAAAATTTTCGTCTCATTCCTATTCCTAGTTTTCCTTTCGCCCTCATAGTGTTGGTAACTGTCCAAGATTGCAGTTTTTCCCAAAACGTTCGTGTTCTTTAAATGTTTGATCTAGGGGAATGACAACATCGCCGCGTTGTAATTGACTGCAGGATACAGGGTGCTAACATCCAGGTAAATGTAGCTTAACCAATAATTTATTAATCAAAGTATTCCTCCATTGAAATACACTTTTTAAATAGGAAGTCAAGTTAAGTCCCAAATGAAGTACACAAAGATATCGATTACGATCCGACCTCCTGCTTTTCAATTATATATATATATATGTACATATATATATATATATATAAATATAAATAATATATATAAATAAATTCAAAATTTAGATAAACATTAATGGGCACTCAAGTACCTTTGAAATCGGTTAGCTTAATAACAAATTACCTCTAACGATATTTAGCTAAACGTCCTTAAGAACCCTTAATAAGTACCCTAATTAAACAAGATAAATTACATAGTTGACCGAGTGACCTCCACTCCCAACTAGTAACCCTAAACGTCGCTTTTACAATGACAGCCAACCTCAGAGCGTAAGTTAAATCATAAACGTGAAGCAAACTCGCTGCTAAAATGTAACAGAATGGTTTAATTAAGAATGTCAGCAAAGGAGCGAAATGACATAAAGGCGGGAAAATTTTTGTTAAGAATAGGAACACAAGATGATCAAGGTATATACATAGATCAAACTAAGGAAGCTAATAAATTGTTCCACTAAAAGAAGAATAACTGCCTGAATGGAATGGAAACACATAATAATAAGAAGCTTTACAGGAAAGTTAACCCAATTTGGATGATAAGAGGAATAACGAATAAAAATGGAAACGCGGTATATGATACACAAAAGAGAAAATGGAGAGGTGGAAAGAATATTAGCAATAGATGTTCAATAAAGAAAATAGCAAAGGAGAAATGGAAGATGAGGAATATAATGGGGAGGACAATGACGATAACACAGTAGAACTGATGTATGAAGAAGTGAACTATATAATAATGAACATAAAGAATAAAAAGGCACCAGAGGATAACAAGATCTCCAGAAGTATGAAGTATAATATATGATCTTATAATAACAACATGGAGAACACAAACCGGGCAAAAAGTGGGAGGTGGGAATCATAAACGTTGCACAAAACGGGCGACACCGAAATATGTATTATATATATAATTTTAGTAGTAGTAGTATATTTTAGTAGATTATATTTTATTTATTTGTATTTGAGTTATCGAGCTAATATATGTATGTAATTTCTAAAGGAATCCTGTTTTATAAAACGGTTCAACTTATAGTATTGGTGTATTATTGTAATATTGATGACATGATCTTTTTCATGATTTTCATGATCACCCTATGTTGAGTCATCTGAATGTTTGTCCTATATAAATGCATGGCAAGCAACTGAAGGAGAAGATTATTAATACTGTTGTCCTGAAAGATACTATTTGAAAAGGTCGCAAGAGATAGAGGGCTAGTAATGAACAAATCTAAAACAAAATACAGTGTGTTCGATTGGAAACTTCCTATCCGAAACTAATCAAATTATTAAAAATCCAAAGCCAAGTGAATATTTGTTTCGAGTGGGAACCATTTTGATTAAGGGGGCGACTTATGTGGTGGGGATTGGATTTCTTGAGGCGAAAAATGATAGTTTTGGTAGTTATTAATGTCTCAACTGGTACGTGATCTACCCATAAATATCAATGCAATGCGTAGAATGTTTTGCGATCTGAGTGAAACAAAATACAAGTGTCATCTCATCTTGGAGACTGCTAAAAAATTCGCATTAGTAAAAATACAATCAAATTTTAGCGACATTCGGGAAATTTATTCTCCTATAACTTGAATAACGTAACCTCAATTTATACATTTTGATGACATTTTACATCGGTGGTTTCTATCAACTGGACAATTGTAACAAATGTTAACGATGAATAAATTTGTATTGTACTTGAATTTTCTATGTGTAATAAATATGTTCAGAAAAACGTAAATAATTTGTTTTCTAAATGTAATATTAAGGGACTATTTTCTCTCTAAGCGGAATAGGATTTATAACAAGATAACAAAAATCTAAAGTCTAATTCTAGAAATAATATTATATTGAATGTATATGTAAACAAGCAAAATCTCAGAATATTTAACCTAACTAAAAATTAAACTAAAAATTCAACTAGCAATCTGGTCAATGAAGAGTTACAGGCCAAGACAATATTTAATATAAATTAGTACACATACTCTTATTGATTATTAAATAAAATTAATTTAATATATTTATGCCATATGTTTGTATCTTTTTGTGATCATAATCGACCTTCATAATACAGTCGCACAGTTAAATAATACTTTAATATTAATATAATCAATTCCAGATTGTGATTATCCAACACATTCTGCAATAGAATACGCTTTTGCATAGTTTCTGTGTTAAACGTGGAAGCCATTCTTTTAATAATTATATTCATTAAGACGTTTACTAAGTTAGAAGTTATAAGCAATGCTGGAATATTTTAACTTAACACTTTCTCTGCAATTGTGCAAATTCTAATAACTTCTGTACTTGGGATTATCAGCTTTCCTCTCTGCGCATTTGGACATCTATAAAATTTGTCGTTAGTATCATCCTTTCTTTACAGCCAACACAAAAACTCACTTGGGAAAACGGCACTCTGTTTTTCCATTACAATATCGCACGTACATGTTTTGGTAAACATGAGACCTTAACATATAATTATCTAGAATACAAAAACACAATAACAACCGCTAGGTAACCGCTGAACGTCAAAGCGCTGAATTCCGGACTTGATTGTCTAACTAATATTGAATTATATGTATTTCTTTCTTAGGTCTCCTTCTGTTAATTTATCTTCTACTTACAACATTCAGTGAAATAATATATGTATTTAACCTTCCGTCTTACTCATGAGCCTGGCCAGACCTTTTTCAATTTGAAATGTTATTTTAATATATTTAGAACTTACAAGGGGAACGTCAAGGTTGTGAATAACGGATTTTGATAGATCTCGAATATGTTATAGAGGGACCTTCCCCAAGTACCTTGCTACCAGCTTTTGTAGCCATTCGCCCTAGTTCTCAAGAAAATTGCAAAAGTTTTCTTGCCGTACTTTGTGTACCCTTAATGTTAATAGTTTTCTAAAGAAGTGAGTATAGTCCAGTGGGTAAGTTCTAGGGCTACTACGCTGGCGATTCGTGTTCAAGTCCTGCTCCTATAGTTTTTTCAATCTTGTTGCATACGATATTAACACATATCTTTAATTTCATGCAAAATTGTTAAATAATAATATTTTTTCCCATGGTAATTTTGTTAATAAAATTAATCGGAAGCAAATGTGCAACATAGTGCGTACTTTAAATTTCACAATCAAATATTATAATTAAATCGTTTTATCACCAGTGATAATAATTTAAATTAGCTATAATCACGAAAACAGAGTGCCGATACTGATTTTCATACACGATTGGCAGCGGGTTTAGCCAAAGGCATAGAACGTAGATGAATTGAAAAAGAGCTTGCTGAAATCGATTTATCCATTGACGATGACACCGATCATGATATGGATTGTGTGCCTGATGACGATGCGTCTGATATTGAAAACGAAACGATAATCGAAGCAAACAATATTTCTGATAGTGATGACAAAGAACGAGGGAGAGGAATGCGTGCTGGGAATCAAGCAAAAAGTGCAATGAAAGATTGCTTTTATGGGAAGGATGGCACAAAATGGAATAAGAATGAAGCTGCTGCTGTTGGTCGTTTGCGCCATCACAACATAATGCGTTTCCGAGCTGGACCCTTAGAACGAAATTCGATCCCGATCGAGGTATTCAAGAAATTCTTCACACCAAACATCGTTCATCATCACCAGCACGAATCGGTATGCGAAAGCCGTTGGTCAAAATTGGAATTTGCTAAATCCGGATAAAAGCAAAGAGTTTGGAAAGATCTAACTAGCATTGAATTAGATGCATTTATCGGAATAGTTCTAGCCGCCGGTGTTCAATACAATAACGGGCAGAAATCAGACTTTGTTCACAGGATAAGATGCGCCGTAAAACTCCTTTGTGCAAAATGTTTAGACCTAGTAAGCCAACAACATTCAAAAGTTGATTATATTTGTTTTAGTTGTATAAATAAAAATTAATAACAGAATTTATATCGTACTCTATCATGAAATTGAAAATATACTCTGAAATAAGACATAAAAATGAACAGAGGAAAAACTACTTTCCACCTTTAAAGAAATTCTTTTTCAATAATCTCATCTGAGCAGGTAATTCAATGTTTATAAAAATCTCTGAGAACCAAAAAAGGCCGAAAATATATATCTGCATGGATATTAATACGATGCAATTCTAATAACTGAATATTTCCTTATGAATACGTGAAAATACGTACAGGGTTCTGGCCAGACCCTATGAGGTACGTTCAAAAACATGTTTCTCTTGTGCTTGCTGTTCCTTTTCTACAATTTCATAATGAAACCTAACAACAAACGAAACGATGCCTGCAATATTGTCACACAGATTCATAAAAAAACATGTTGCCAACCGTCAAGCGCAATTTCGTTATATCAAAAAAATGCGTATTCAGGATATAACATTCGAAGGAATATTTATTCTGCACTTTATACCACTATTGTAATGGCACATGTCATGAAATCATGCTCTGATAATGTATGTACAGCTTTGTCAAATAGTTTTTATTAGAGATTTCAAAGCTGAATTTAAAATAAAAGATGGTTTTAAACCTAATATGGAGGAAGAACTTTCAAAATGCTAAAATTCGGTGTTCTTTCTTCACACACTGAGCAAGTCCTATAGTGATTGTCCCAAAAAGAATTCAAGTGATATTAGATTATGTGTAGATTAACATTCAAGGCACCAACAAGCAGGTGTTGAAGAAGTCAAGGTTTTTGGAAACAACTTTTAACGATAATGGCGACTTTCTAAAAGCAATTAAAATGATTTTCACATTTGATCCAGTTATACGAGAGTATGTTAATCATGTAGAAAAATCTCAGAAACATTATTTAGTACTTAATATTCCTTATTTGTCTTTTGTGAGCGTGATGAACGTTCGACGGAACAAAAAGTGAATCTGACATTGATGCCAAATATCCTTTGATATATTGGCATACATATTTGAAATCAATTTATCACCACCCTTTCGTAATTTAAGAATTTCTGTGAGAATTTTTCTTACTCTTCCGGTATCAGTAGCATCAGGGGGACGTTCATTTTCTAAACTTTAACTGATCACAAATTATTCAAGCTCTACCATGTTGCAGGAAAGGTTATCTCATTTAGCAATTTTGTCCATAGAATATTAACTTTTAGATACTATTAATACAGAGGACATGTTAAAAGAATTTGCGGTAATCAAAGGTAGAAAAAAAACAACTTTTTTAATTCTCAATTTTCATGTATGCACGTATGCATAAGCAAAATTTTTCGCATTAAAAATGTGAATGCCGTAAAATTAAGTAAAACAATAAATTATGTAAGCTACCGTCTTGATGTTTTGTATATAAAAAACATTTTACATATGCAGTTACGTACATAACCTGCTTAATTTATTATTTTTCAATTATTAGAAGTTTCAAGTTCCTTTTATTATTGCGATTTTTGTTATACTTTTTCCTAATATTAATAATGTTTAAATAAAAAGGCTTTGAAAACAACATATTTACTTTAATTGATTATTAATAGGTTGTGGATTATGTGGTAGCAATTTGGTGCCAAATTTAGAGGAAATGGAAATGTATATTACAAGTTGAAGTTTTCTATCGGTGAATGGCCACACTTTTACCAGGATTTTGAGGACTCATAAGTCAACGCCTCTCATACGTTCACTTTGCGGATACAAATTTTTCTTCATACATACCGAATTGTTCATATTCTTACAAATTTCACATGTAAAATATCGCGGCAAGGTTTTGCAATATTTTTGTTTGATTTTATCATTTTGTTTGTTCTTAATTTGCAATGTTTGGAACACGTTTCTCAGAATATACGACATATTTAAGATTGATAATATAGTATACCCTAATTCATTCCTTTCACTTTTGGTTTATTAATTATTTTATTAAAAAGAATGCTTAATTATCCAGATTTGTATCCTACAAATTAGTGCCGTTTTTCGATAGTGGTGCCATCTGTTGACTATGAACTCTCAAGCCGCCCCCTTAATATAGCATGATGTTAAACCCCCCTCTGTACCCCCATAAAATCCTAAATAGGGTGATACCATTTGCGACACATCGTTGGAAAGGTATTTCATTAAGAATTCAATGATATATCACATTTTGAAATTTTGTTAAGTTTTGGGGGTTATAGCAGAAAGAGTAATTATGCTAAGAATTGTAAAAATATAAACTTTTATTCAAAAAAATATTCAAATTGATTAATTAAATGTTCATGTTCTGCACCATTTTGTTGAAGACAAAAATATAACCAAACCTTTTATTCCATATTTTAAGCGCGTACTGTATACATAATAAATGTAAGTACTGCACTACATCCTGTGTATGAGAAATACTGACTTTAGTAATTTCTTTGACAATTACCATGATATAAACTTTAATTACAAAGGTAGGTATAAATGAGGTCAATGTAAATAATGTTCAACTACTTACGGAATAGGTTTCAAAATACTAAAAGTCTATGCTTTGAGAAACGTTTTCACCTTCTTAAAACAAAATGGGGGCGATAAGGAAAATTACAAAATAATAGTATGCTATTTTGAAGTCAAGTACCCATTTTTCTAATTTACAAGCAGGTGTTTTCCTATAATCAGTCCTTATCGATGGCTTGCTTGGCAATGCAACGGAAAAAAATAATCCGGCACAAATAAGTACAATGACTATTCTACAATCCATTAGGGAATTTGTACCGTGTAGTTATGAATACAATTCTATTAGTCTTTATTCAAATACAGAAACTATATAGCTTTGATATTGATGTAATAAGTTCTTTCTTACCTGATACAACGAGAGCTTCGTTAGGTCCACATGTTACAAAACCAAAAACCATTTTGACAACTATATTTTCATACAAGAATTTACTCAAAAGTTTTGGACTTCTAAACGGATGTTAATAGGATGATTATTTGTCAAAACTATGTATGTATATATATATATATACATGTATCAATCTGTACTTATCATGGATATTGTAATGTGCGGATAAGATTAGAGATATTTTTAGATAGTGATGTTGAGAATTTGTATAACGTACGATAATAGTAGAGCGATTGATTTCTAAAATATATTACCACATATTTAGTTTCTAATATGTAGTGAGGTCCTAAAGTATGGAATAAAATTCGTAAAATCGAAGATAATTTTTTTATGAAAATGCTGGGATAGGTACAGTAATTTAACGTTTTAGTAGTAGATACTATTTTGGTTGATAATATTTGTTGAATTTATAACGTCATCGACTTTTTTAACACTTTGACGGCCGCTATCACGTACGCGTGACTTCTCATCGCCGAACGTTATCGGCCGCTGTCACGTAAGCGTGACTTTCTCGCTCGCGTGTAACAGTTACCTTGCCTTCTTTAATAATAATTATGTTGCAACTACTTATGTTACGAGAATCTCGCCGGCGGCAGCGTTACTGCGATTCGATAAATGTGGGGCCGACAAAGTGTTAAATTGCAACCTGTACTTTTCTTCTTTCACTTGATAGAATAATGCATTCTCTATTCGATAATTATAAAAAAGTAATATATTGTATTCAAAGTTTCTGTAGGAAACGCTAGAAACCATCTGACCGTGGTGGGTATAAAAGTAGGTACTCGGAATAAATCAAAACTTGCATTATGACAAGAACAACAGAATTTTATTTTAAAATAAAACATTCTCGTTAGCAAAAATAAATAAAGAAAATTATAAATAAATAAATAATTATAGAAGGTGTTCAAAATGTTCTCCATTTACAACTTGACAGTGTCCGAGGCGATTAATGAATTCTTATTGTACATTTCGAATTACATCAGGCGTAATTAATCGAACCTCCCGACGAATCCGCTCCTTTAGTTCGTCTGTAGTGTTAGGATTATTTAGATAAACCTTACTTCTTAAATAACCCCACAAAAAAATCTACTGGGTTTAGATCTAGCCATCTATAAATCCACGCCTGCCAATCCATCTATTTTTCAAAATTTCGTTCAAATATTCTCGAATAGGAAGAGCGTAATGAGGAGAAAATTTAAAATGTATTTGTGGCTAAACGTTTTAGAATACGTTTCGTTCAAAACAGTTCAAGTATTTCGTCTTTGCGTTTGTCCTAAACGTTCTAAAGACGTCAGGCACAAACGTTTGCGCCTAAGCGCGGTAGAAACGGCCAAGCCGTACCATATATGTCGCTTAGGACGCAGACGTTAACATACGTTTGTCTTAAACGTTTAAATTTACTGAACACCGAAGTGTATACAAAATTTTAGGCAGCGGGGCGGTCGCCGAGGTCTGTTAGACGCTAAAATAAAGGAACGTAAGTTCGTATGGTTTCAAAGTACGTTTGTCCCTAAACGTGTATGCAGCCGCAAATCGGATGGAGGTCGCCGATGTGTATGCTGTCGTTCATCGTACGACGGAAGACGGACGGATCTTCTACGGTCTCGCTAGGAGACTTGTACTTATCAGTTGTCTTAACGTACTTAAGCACTATAAGATGTAGACAGAACGTCTGGGAAGGCGGTTCAGTTCTACGACGTTCGAGTGGTCTTATACTCAGCACGCAAGTCCCTGCTTTGCTATGTCTACATCCATATCTTTGTGGTTCGCGTTCCCTATAGTACCGACGAAGCCACAGAATGTTTACTTGGATGATTCGACGATTCCTTTGAAAGGAGGCTTAACGCAATGGGTTAAGCTGATTCACTCGGCGCTCGATCTTTTCAGACGGGGACTGCAGACGATTGACTTGTATTCACCGATGGTGACATTCGATACTTTCCATCTTCGCGTGGTTAACCGAACGACGTATGCTCGTACGTCTGAACGTACGTAAAATACACGCACGCACTGCTGCTAGCAGTTTGATACAATATAAGTACTTACAAGAGTCAAAACATGAGATAAATTCAAATGTGGTACATATACGATACCTATAACACATATAATACAAAAATTGAATATAGTTTTTAAAATATAATAGTAAAAACTAAAAGGAACAGTTAATGAAGTTACAAAAATTACAAATCTTGATATATAGCAAATATTGAAACAATATTACATATATAAAAAAATATATACCTTAATTCTAAAACAAATGTCTGTAAGTCTTTAACAGATACCAAATGACGTTATTTGGTAGACCTGGATCATCCTCGTTTGGAAATAGCACTGCTAACGACGGAACTAATTCAAACTGGAGAAAATCTAGATATCGATCTCCATTCAGCGTTTGATTAAAGAAGAAGGGTCCCAAAACTTTGTCATCAAGGATTCCTGTACATAAATTAATCCTTTGTAGGTGCCGAGTATGCAATTCTTACATCCAATGTGGATTCTGAACCGACCAATAACGACAATTTTGTCTACTAACTGAACCGTGCATACTAAAACTAGCCTCGTCTGAGAAAATGATTCGTTCTACAAATGTGGGGTCATCCTGACATATGTTCATTAGTATTCAACGGACAAAATCGTCTTCCCCTAGTTCCTGTAATAATTTCATTTTGTAAGGATGATATTTTGCCGTATGATATGTTCTTAGGATTGTTGTTTTACTAATGTTATAATTTAATTCAATTTATCGACTTGATATATGCATGTGCATTTTCTTCCGCAGTCAATAAAACATTCAGCTGTTCTTCGTCTCCAATTGAAGGGCGGCCACTTCGACCACAATCTCTAACGTGCCCCAACTCTTCACACTTTGTACAATTTTACTTACAGTTGATTGAGTTATAGGTGGACGATTTAGGTATTTCTGATTAAATAAGTGACATACTTCTTCTTGGGAATAGATTTTATCACGGACACCAACCATTATTAATATTGTAATTCTTTGCCTTCCGCTTAGATGCATTTTATTATGTTTCAAAAATTGAAAGCATTTTCACATAAATGTAAGATTTATTTCTAAAAGACGAACAGAACATCCACATTAAATCAAACGTTGAAATAAACTAAAGATTGATGTTTGCCAGTTCACAAATTGTTTCATTTCCAACGCCTGTTCGTAGATTTTGTACACGCCATGGCCAAAACCATCTGACACTTATTGTTAGTCAGATGGTTTTCATCCTTTTACAGAAACTATCAAACTCAGCATATAGCTTTTTTGTAACTATCGAATAGGGATTGTAATAATATTCTATCAAATGAAAGAAAAAAAGTACAGGTTACAATTAAAACAAAGTCGATGACGTCATAAATTCCACAAATATTATCAAACAAAATACTACCAGAATATGTGCCTACTGCAAAAAATTACTATAGGAGCATTTTCATAAAAAAATTATCTTCGATTTTATGAATTTTATTCCATACTTTATGAATTCACTGTATGCATATATGTCGTTTTAAATAGGATTAATCCATACCTAGTTTGATTACTTTTTCTACACTACAAAAACATGTTTTTATGAAGAATTACCTTTGGCGGAAGCCGGTAGAATGTAACAAGTCTTTTCTAATGGCAATGTGGGTTATATCCGGTACAATCACCGACAATAAACGTAATTTTGTTTTCTAGGAAATGGATCGTGGAGAAAAAGCGTAAAATTACGGCCAAATATTATCCAACTAAGGACCAACTCCAAGAAAGGTTATGAAAAAAACACACAGGAGCTTGTCCTTAAAGGTTATATTGAATAACTATGGTATTTACGAGTACGCGAATAATAGAAAGAGAAATTTAAAAAGGTTTCAATATGCGATTATAACAGTTAAATTAAGAATAAAGTAATAAGTGATGTCAACCAGGGCACGCTCGAGCCTCGTGGAAGCTGAAATAAAGCGGTTAATACGAAAGAAGTGGTGAACGGTAATCGGCTGAAAGGAAGATTGAATGTATGTTACGAATAACCTTGGTCCTGGAGCCTTGATCTCGAACAATGGGGCTGAAACGGGCAGGCTGGGGGACTGCAGTAGGAGTATCCGCTGTATCACATACGTGTTACACGAATTCGCGTTCTGCACTGAATTTATCGAGAGCGTCGGCGTCGTTCGATTAGATTCGCTAAGAGAACGGGTCGAATATCGCGTAAATGACGAAGTACCGAAGTGCCGTAGTTGTAAAGTTAAGCGTAAGAGAGTAAGAGCGTAAGGGTTGTGTTAAAGAATCGAGAGATACCCTGAGAGTCTTGCTTTTTCTCTAAGTCAAAAGGATTTTAAAGAAGTATCTAAATCAACTGCAGCCAATCAGAAGCGGACAAATGGACAACTTCCAATTTAGGTCATGCAGAAGCGAGAAAAAAATAGAAAAAGAATCTAACATGCGGGGGTGATCGGCTGCAACCTTTTATTCCGAGATGTCGAATTTTAACAAAGAAGGCTGTAAAAGAGAAAACGGACGAAAATTCCTCGTCTTGCAGTGGATATTGCCTGAAATAAATCAAACTTACTCTTGTAGAGTTCAACGAAAACAACCAAAAACTGCGAAAGGGTCGTCCGGAGAACAAAGCGTGCTGTAAAATAAAATACCGACAATCGTACGAATGATAAAAGATAGAGATTTTTAAGTCGCAAAGGAATTCGATGCAGTTATGCTTTGTAAAAGTTCTTTTAAAAAAATGGTACATGAGTTTTATTACTGTTTAGAATTCTGTGAACGCAGATGTTGTCGCTTTTAAGTTACAAAAGAAAACAAGTTTTGAGCGAAAAAGTTGAGCGAAAAGAATTAATTAATACATTAATATAATTACTATTTTCTTTTACTACGCGAAGTGTAACAATTCCCCCTGCTTTGGCGACAATATCTGCGGTTCACGTTGTGTTAGTGTTTTAAAGTCAAAGACCGAAAGAAAACACTCTTTAAGGACGAAAAAATGCGCCCGGGGACGTCTTGTGATACTATACTTCTACCAACGGTTTGGCTGTGTGAAAACCCGGAAAACACAATAGCGAGGTAAGCTTGTTATCTTAAGCAACGGTAGCGGCAAAAGGGGAAAGTGGCGCTTAAATATCGAAGGCAAAGAGAGGCGAATGACCTCTGTGTTACGTCAATTCAAAAAGGGACCCCTTTGACTAGGGTTGTAAATTTTATTGCGGCGCCTACCTACTCGCTTAAGTCACAGAGGTTGTTAACCCGAATTACATCACAGTATTGGCACACACTTGACGTAACGGACGAAAGGGGTACGGCCTACCTGTTTGCAATGCTAAGTTAGTCGTATCTGAGACTACACATCACTGGTGGAGGTACCTGGTTGAGGATGTTGGTAGCTCGGCGGCGTACGTGGTGGACCCTCGGCGATGTATCGCCGAAGTTGATCCAGGTGATATTTAACAGGTGCGCCTCTACCTCGTTCAGTCCAATAAGCTGTCGGACCAGCGGCTTTGATGACGCGGTAGGGACCTTCCCACTTCGGTACGAACGGTTTATCCTTGATAGCGTGCGATTTGACCAACACGGCATCGTTGGACAGATACGTGACCGGTGCAGGGTTGTCGTTAGCGTACCTTCTGTTTCGATATTCCCGCTCGTTGGATTGGAGATTAACCAGGACCTCTTCGTTAGCCAGTGCCTCGTCCTTGCGTATTTCCCTCCAATCGCCAAAGCGTTGTAACTCGCGACCGAACAGAGCTACTGCAGGCGAGTAGCCGGTGGCGGCGTTACGTCTACTCCTGGTGTTGAACAGCACGTTGTGTAGTTTCTCGTCCCATCTCGCTGACTCCTGGTTTGCGAGATGTATGCGTGAACCCTTCTTAATTTCTTGGTTCCGTCTTTCGACAGGATTCGATTGTGGGTGATAAATCGGCGTTGTCCAGTGTAACGCATCCCATCGGCGTATAGCATTCTCCCAGACAGCGGATCGAAACTGCGGCCCATTGTCCGTTAAAATACTCTTCGGGTATCCATAACGACAGAATACCCCCTCCATAAAACGTACGATAGCTTTCGTAGGTATTGCGCCGACCGCAACTGCTTCGATCCACCTGGTGCATAGATCGGTGCAGATGATGATATTGCGTTTACCATTCCGACTCTTCGGTAGTGGTCCAATTAGGTCCAATGAGATTACCTCGAACGGTCTGGTAGGCTGATGCGGTCTCATTGGCGCTCGCTGTAGATGGGGAGGTGCGTACATAGTCCTTCACGTCCTTCCTCAACATCGACCAGAAGAAACGACTTTCGATGGTTCGAGACGTCTCCTCGACACTAGGATGTCCAGCTGTAGGTGAGTCATGGAACTCGTAGAGGACGAGCAGCTTGGCTGCGGCGGGTACCACTAGCAGTTCCGATTCCCCTTGACGACGTCGGAGATATCCATCGGCGCTCGTGTACAATTCTAGGATGGACATATCCTCTCCTTCGGTGGCGACGCCTTCTCGGAGGCGTGTCAGGGTTCGCAGCAGTTGCGACGAGGGCTCGTCTACTTGCTGGGCGTCATGAATTTCAACCGTGACGGGAGTGGTGGCGTCCATGAACCTAGGTGTTGCGACAGCGGCGTCGTGGGTAGCCTCGTTAGCGTCAGCTGTTGTCTGAAATAAATACGCAGCAGTATCTTTGTCGTTACTAGGCGCGGTGTAAGTTGGGATTAGGCGAGATCCGTCGATTAATTCCAGTTCGATCGAAACATATGCAGGTGTGCGAGAGAGTTCGTCAGGTAATTCGTTTTCTTTACCTGGACAGTGTTGTACTTCAAAATTGAATTCCTGTAATAAAAGGGCCCACCTTGTTAATTTCGATCGGTTGTCCTTCGTGCGATCTAGCCATAGTAAGGCACGGCTATCTGTTCTCAAGACGAATTTCCGGTCCTCCAGCTACAGTCGGAAACGCTTAACCGCCCATATCACGGGGAGACATTCCTGTTCGTTGGCGTGATATTGTCTTTCGGTATCATTCAGTCTGGAGCTAGCATACGTGATGATGCGTTTTCCCTCGGGATGCTCCTGGAACAGAACCGCAGCAATACCTTCTTGGCTGGCGTCTGTCTGTAAAACAAATAGTAATTTAAAATCCGGTCTGTAAAGGTGCACCGGCTGCGATAGTTCGGTTTTAATTCTATCGAAAGCTTGGTGCGCAGCATCACTCCAACGGAAAGGTTTTCTTGTTGACAGTAGATCCGTCAGCGGGGCTTATATTTCAGAGCACTTAGGTACGTAGTCGCGAAGCCAATTAATTAATCCAGAATTGAGAGAATTGACGTAGCTGCTTTCGCGTTTTCGGTTCCTTGGCGGCGCGGATCGCTTGAATGTGTCCATCCTGCGGCGTGTTCCCCGTTTCGGTTAACACATGTCCTAAAAATGATAATGTAGATGTGCCGAAAACACATTTATCGCCAGCGAGTTGTAAGCGGTGCTGTTGTAATCGTTCGAGCACGCACCTGACGTGTCGTTGATGATCGTCCCAGGTGTCTGAAAAATAATTACGTCGTCGAGGTATATGATTACAAACTTACGTAAAAATCCCGTCAATACTTCTTGTGCCATTAATTTCTGAAATGTTGTCGGCGCGTTCTTTAACCCGAAAGGCATCACGTTGAATTCGTAGGCTGCCCCTTCCGGTGTAACAAACGCAGTAAGGTGTTTCGATTCGTCCGCCATTGGTACTTGCCAGTATCGGCTCTTCATATCCAGCGTTGAGAAAATTCTTGCCGAACCTAACTCTTTGAACGATTCGTGTATGGGTGGTAACTGCGCCATTTCATCCTCCGTTCGATTATTTAATTGCCGACAATCCACGCAGACGCGTTGTTTGCCATCTTTCTTTTTAACTAGCACAATCGGTGAATTGTATTCACTTGTACTAGGAGGTATGACATTTTCCGACAACATCTCCTCTACCTGTTCGGCGATAAGGCGCTTCTTTTCCGGTGTTTAACGATACGGGCGTACTTTAATCGAATTTGCATCGCGTAGACGGATTGTGTGTTGTGGTCGTTGTGGCTCCCGCTCCGTTCGCAAACAGTTCGCGGAAATCATTGAGCGTGTGGGCCATCTTCTGGCGCTGTTCTGGCGGCAAGGTATGCAACGCAGGGAGTTCCGATGACTCTGAAACGATATAACTAACCTTGTTCGCGAAGTGAATCGTTCGGCGATTCTTAAGCCTTGTGTGTACGCAGCGGCGTTGGAAGTCGATGACCGCTGCCTCGCTGTTAAACCATGGGAACCCAAGGATTAATTCCTCTCGCAAATTCGGACCTATTAAAATGGGGATCTCGATCGCTTCCCCCTGAAGAGTAGCCCTGACGATTCCAGTTCCCGTGGTTTCCATCGTTGACTCTTCGCTACCTAGAAAAACAGAAATTACCTCGTTCGACGTTACCTGAGCCACATGCTGCGGTTGTGCGAAGTTGTGGGTGGCCGCTATGTCGATTAACGCGCTAACGATGTGTGTTTGGATGTCGATGGTTAGCCCCTCCTGTGAAGCGGCCGCACGTCCTTCCCCCGACCTTGCAATCCTCTCCTGCAATACAGAACACTCGCGATGCCAATGGTGTTGAGATGAGTGACGACAGGCTGGAGGCAATTCGGAAAATCAACTTGATCAGCGCCAAACAATCAATACGACAATGAAAAGAGGAATTCTTCGAGATCTGCAGCAGCTACTTCATGAACATCATGTATTGGTTAGGTTATTCAAAACTGCGTTGGTCGCATGCCAAGCGATGACTATAAACTCTTGATCAGAGCGGATAAAGCACCTCCTGGAACGCACGAACGCCAATTTAACGCTCCAACAATAGATGAGGTTGCAGTTGTGATTGTTGGCGAAAATCGGGAACCACGCGATATTGTGCTCACACGTCGAGACTCTGGGCAATTGCAACGAATATCCGATACACATCGTTCATTAGATGCATTGCAATACCCACTGATGTTTTGACAAGGAGACGATGGCTATTATATCAACATCCATATGAGAAATCCATTGACCGATGAGTATCGATATCATAATTATTTTCATTTCAATATGACACTAATATCATTAGTATCATTTTAGGTGAGGAAACCACCAACAAGGTCAGGGCAATGAATTTTTACGCGTGCCGTTTGATGATTCCCCAAAATGTAGACAACTATTTGCTTCGGTTTCGCCGATTGTTTCACCAATTCTGCGTCGATATGTATGCCAAAATAGAAACGGAGCACCTCCTTTTTATCACATTAAATCAAACCAAACTACGTACGGAGGAGTACATTCATTTAGGCGATGCAATTCGCAATGAAGGAAATGCATCTGATATTGTTCGGTTGAACATTTTACCGGCGACGTTCGTTGGTAGCCCACGTCATATGCATGAATATGCGTAAGATGCAATGACATATGTACGTCATTATGGCCGTTCAGACCTGTTCATCACCTTCACGTGCAATCCAAAGTGGATAGAAATTGTTCAACTGCTGCTTCCTGGCCAAACATCAAGTGATCGGCACGATCTCACCGCACGTGTATTTAGGCAAAAGATCCGCTCGCTGATGGACTATATTATTAAGCATCGTGTCTTTGGGGATACTCGATGTTGGATGTATTCAATTGAATGGCAAAAAGAGGCTTGCCGCATGCGCACATTCTCATTTGGTTAGTCGAAAGAATCCAACTAGACCAAATTGATGACATATTATGTGCCGAGATTCCTGATTCCGAAACCGATCCAGACTTGCATGATGTCGTAATGACAAACATGACCCATGGACCGTGTGGCGCCATTAACCCACAGTCACCGTCCATGGTCGACGGCAAATGTTCCAAGCGTTATCCACGAAGTTTGAGTGGTGAGACCATCACTGGTAACGATGGTTATCCACTGTATCGGCGTCGACCATCTGATGATGGCGGTAGAACAGTCACAGTGAAAGGAAATGATTTCCTGGTCGACAACTCTTGGGTTGTTCCGTATTCGCCACTTCTTTCCAAAACATTTAAGGGGGCTTGTAACGTGGAGTATTGCAATTCAGTGAAGTCCATCAAGTATATCTGCAAATATATCACGAAAGCCAGTGACATGGCGGCTTTTGGTCTTCAAGCTCCTGACCCCAATGATGAAATCACGCGCTATCAATTTGGTCGATACGTAAGCTGCAATGAGGCGATTTGGCGTATATTCTCATTTCCCATTCACGAACGCTATCCGACCGTTACACATTTGGCAGTGCATCTGGAGAACGGTCAACGAGTTTATTTCACTGCAGCAAATGCTGCTCAACGTGCTCAAAACCCACCAGCGACAACATTGACCAGTTTCTTCTCAATTTGTCAAAGTGATCCGTTTGCACATACGTTACTTTACTCGGAGATACCGTATTATTACACTTGGAATGCTTCATCGAAGAAATTTCAACGTCACACGCAAAGCGATGTAGTTTCTGGTCATCCGGATGTGAATGCCTTCACTTGCGGCTATTGCTGGTGAATGTTCGTGGGCCGACATCATTTGAGTCACTTCGAACTGTCAATGGTGTAGTGTTTCCAACATTTCGTGCTGCATGTCAGGAGCTCAATTTGCTTGGAAACGATACGCATTGGGACACGACAATCGCCGAAGCAACTGTTTCTGCATCTCCAAGTCAAATTCGCACATTATTTGCGATCATTATAGCTACATGTTTTCCATCGAATCCACGTGAATTGTGGGACAAGCACAAGGATGACATGTCAGAAGACATTTTGCATCGAGTTCGTGTCCATTCGGAGAATCCCCATCTTGAGATGAATGAAGAGATGGACAACCAGGCTTTGGTTTTGATAGAAGACATGTGTTACCTCATGTGCGTCGATCGTCGACCAAATAACGCTTTCGAACGAGAATTGCAACGTGAACGTGAATACGACACAAATGCATTAAGCCAATTCGTTCGAACGAATGTACCTTTATTGAATCACCAACAAAAAGAAGTGTACGATA
Organism: Chrysina gloriosa; assembly: GCA_038088585.1. Taxonomy (NCBI): domain Eukaryota; kingdom Metazoa; phylum Arthropoda; class Insecta; order Coleoptera; family Scarabaeidae; genus Chrysina; species Chrysina gloriosa. The sequence continues at coordinate 66,102,306 of CM076087.1, forward strand.
CGGTGATGAACACAATTGATGATGGAAATGTTGGCATGTTTTTCCTTGATGCGCCTGGTGGCACTAGCAAGACATTCCTCATATGCTAGATTCTGGCTACAGTTCGTGCAAGATCAGAAATTGCTGTAGCAGTTGCTCCCAACCGATATGCCATTCGAGTTTAAGCGAATCCAATTTCCAATTTGTTTCGCATTCGCCATGACAATCAATAAATCACAAGACCAATCATTGAGGGTTTGTGGCCTGAATTTGGAGAATAAATGTTTTTCACACGGTCAACTGTATGTCGCATGTTCCCGTGTCGGAAAACCATCCGCTTTGATCGTTTTCGCACCTGACAACAAAACTAAGAATATTGTTTATCACAGAGTACTTCAATGAGGGGAAATACAATTCAAAATCGACCCAACCGCAACCCATCCAGCCAATATTTCAAAACAAAGATTCAATTGCAATGGACAATTGACCACAGATTTTTCTGCAATTTGAAATGACGCACGGCAACGCCTGCGATACGAAGTTCGCCGGGTCCACTATAATGAATAACACTAACATTCTCTTAATTATGTATATACTTTTTATCATTTAACAGTTCATTTATTATTCACATTTTTTTTTCAAATAAATATGAATTACCTGCACCGATTTCCTTTAAATATTATCATGTACCTGTATTTTTAACATACCCGTAACAATAAAACATTAAATATCTAAATCAATACTTTTCTAGACAGAACGAAGTCTGCCGGGTGTAGTATAATAATACACAAATGGTTAATTACCATCAGAAAACTCATTTATTATAATTCAAGTTATCAAAATCATAGTTAAGTTCGGGGTTATGGACTTCATTTGACATTTAGCCTAGTGTCGGGGTTCTATTTATACCTTTTCGACACCACCCCACCACCTTTTAAGCATTTTTCCCCTACTTTGTCTCATTAATTTAACTCCAGCCAGAGACAGTTAATGGGAGAAGCAACTGTCACCAGAAATTAAAATTTGTTAAATATTTTATAAAAGCATGATTTAGTGGATAAAAGAATTTTGTTAACATTTTTTACACATTTCGACAACAAATATACATTACAAGAATTTACATAAATTTACTGGAAATAATCAAGGATACATCGACATACGGTACAGGTTTCTATAACAGCAAGATGAACTGAAGTCAAGGTGAATTAAAGTTTTGTTTTGGGGGACAACGGAGAAAGACAGCAGTGTCGTCCTGGTTTCGAGAAGAAATAAAGGTTTGTTTGGTGAACGACGAAAACATTGACAATTTAGAAAAGTCAATAAAGAAGTCTAAAATATATTTCCAAAAGAAAAGATTTTAAGTAGAAGTATTAGTAAGAAGAATAAGTATCAGTAAGAAAAGAACCTCACCATACAAAAGAAGAAAGAATTGATTAAAGGGAGGAATCCATAAGCTGTGTCGAGAAAAGAAGTGAAGAAAGGAAATACAGGAAGACCAGTCAACGGAAAATTCACACACACTAAAATAGGTAAATATTTCGATTTTATGTTCAATATTTCCAAATTTTATAAATATAAATTGTTATAATTTATGCTTTTATATTATTATCTACGAGCTAGACCGGTGCAAATTACTTTACAAAACAAATTAACTAAATTCTCTGTACACGGGTTAGCTATTGAAATATAAATAAAGTTTGAAGGCAAAACGTTTGCCGGGTCCACTACCTGACCTACCTACCTTTAAATAAATAGTTAGTCATCTCTAGGATTAAAGTAGTACACAAGATAGAGAACACGAGCAAACTAAATAAAATGTTGTACACACACTCTTTGAAGATCATCTAATACAGTTAAAAATAATTAGAAGTGAAATGCGCTATAGCTGCTAAATTACGAATGTTTAAATAAGTAGTCAGTCATCTCTAGGGTTAAGGTGCTACACAAGGTAGAGAGCACTAGCAAACTAAATAAAATTATGTACACACACTCTTTATAAATCATTTAATGAAACCAAACAGAATTCGAAAGGAAACTGTACAAAACTGTAATTCTTGCTAACATTTGTCATTTCGCAATTACGGAGCGTTTCACTTCGAATTATTTTTGGTTGTATTAGATGATCTTTAAAGAGTGTGTGTAGAGTCCGTGCATTATTTCATGAGACCAACTCAGTAACCAGTTTTCGTATTAAAAAGAAAGGTAAATATGCAAGTGAAAGACAAATATACAATACTACCGTCCCAAAAACATCTTCCTCATCTTTGGTAGTTTAATATTCTCCCATAGTAGCATTCTTTATGCGTTAGTTGCATCAGCGCTTCTGTTACCGATTGTCATTTAGTTTGCTTGGATATAGTGATGGTGTATCAATTTAGTTTTTTTAAACTATTTACATTTCTTCCATTTTATTGAAGGTAAGGTAGCAATATAAAATAATATAATTTATAATACTTTAATACAAATTGAAATTGTAGGTTAGGAACGCTTACAATGGATCTTGTATCGACACCAACAAGAAAGAGGAAGTATTTGTCAAAAGATGCACTGGAAATCGTTTGGAATGTGTATAATTACTTAAAAAAGATCATACATCAGTTAGCAGATCCTATATCTTGTGTTGTGAAAATAAAATTATTATATTTCCATATTGTTAAGGTAACTATTTAGAGAAATTGTCTGAGGCAACAACTGTTCCCAGGAGCACTGTATCACGGATTATTGCTGAAGGCAAGAAAATTGAGGCTGGCGAAGCAACCATATTTACAAGTAGAACACTGCACAATTACAAACCGTCTCCAAGGTCAACTGTTGATGATTCTGCTGAAGAAGTTATAAGAAGAACTATTCACAATTTTTATATTTTAAAAAAGTAAAGACCAACTGTAAATGCAATTTATAATGAAATTAAAGATGATGTGGGAATAAATTTTAGTGGGAAGATTTCTTCATTTCGAAAATTATTAAAGCGGATGGGTTTCAGGTTGGTAGAGTAGAAATATATTGTTATAAAAAGTATTTAATGCTGTATCTGTTTCATTCATGTAGGTGGAGAAAAACCACAGATAATCATCCGATTCTAATCGAACAACAAAGAATTCGAGAACTAAGGTGTTCCTACATAAGAGCAATAACGAAGTTTCGTTCTGAAAATCGTCCTATTGTATATACAGGTAAATAGATAATAATTAATGTTATCTTCAAAAAATAACTTCTTTGGTAAGAACAAAACGCAACAAAGGCAGAGCTTTATCGCATAATTAGGCAGTACAAACCAGCATTCACAGATTACACTATCGATGCTAAGCTTGCAGAACACGGCCATACTGTATGTAGGTTGCCACCTTTCCACCCAGAGCTCAATCCTATTGAGAAAATTTGGGCCTACGTAAAGCAGTGGATTGCATCCAAAAATGTAACATTTAACATGGCTGATGTGGTAAAGCTGCCACGAGAAAAATTTGCTAGTATAAATGCTGAAGAATGGGCAAAGATGTATGCTCATGTGATTAAAACTGAAGAAGAATATATACAAAAGAATACATCATGGATGAATTTTGTGATGAATTTATTATTAATCTCGAGAGTGATTAGTCAGATGATGAGTTAGATTTTTTATCAGAAGACGAGGATTCCTGAATTTGTATGTTATTGTTACTTATTCCTATTTTTGTTAAAAACTTTTATTTTTTATATGTACTATTTATAGTTTTATTATTTCTTCACTTTTCTTCTATGTAACAATATCTTACGAATTTAATAAAACTTTTATTATTATTTTACAATCGTGGTAAATTACTTTCTTTGGAAAGATTAATATAGATAGATCGATAAATGGTTTATTTTAAAAATTAACATGTGTATGTAATAAATTAAAACAAAAAGAAATCCATACAAGTTAATTAATAAATACAAATATAGCTTTAAGTACAAGAGAAAGAAGAAAGGTTATGTAGGCTATAACGATCTATGTTGAGAAGGAATTGTCTTGTTTGTTTTTCTTGATTTCATAATGTTCTCAATGAAAAATATAATATTAAACAACTACAAAAGAAAAGAACTTTAGTTGATAGATATATAAATATCATGTGTTACAAGTTCGATATCTCTGTGTCTGCTGCATACATGCATGATTTATTTTGACTACTAAATTCTATCTTATTTTGTGGTTATTAATTAGGTATAAATATAGTAATTTGTAACGTTACAAAATGCAAATCTTTGTCTTTCTCGTGCTATATTTTTCATCCCACTTGGTTATTGTGTTGATTAGTAATTTGTTTGGTAAGTTATTTTCTATCACGTTAGTAGCTTTTTATTCGGCGCTTTTTCCCCCTTTTGCAAGCGTGTTCTTCTGTCTCTGTCGATAGACACTATTGGTTATAGGTGTTGTAATGTTATTTTTCCCGTATGACCTTTGTTTCTGTCGGAGTTCCTTACCGCTGCCTATCTTTTCCTGTGTGCTGTCTTTTAAAAAGGAACTCGCCTCGACGGGCACCGTTGGCGCGAAGTGTGTGTCCCTGTCTTATCCTATTTAATCTAATAACTTATACTAATATATTTGGCTGTTCAAAATGCCTAAGTGTACTTGCTGCAGGGTTGCTGATGAATCGCATAAATTTGTGAATTGCTGTATTTGTAACAAGCCATTTAAAATTGAGTGTGTTGACGTCTCCACTTCGGAAGCGCGCAAAATTCATTTGAATTCTGGTATTACATGGACATGTAAAAGCTGTTCGAAATACGGTAATGACTTGAATAGTCTGAAATCTATCTTACCTGCGCTTCAGGACGATGTTAGGGTCCTCAGGGAGTCAATTCTGGAGTCGCCTTCGTCTGGATCTCTTATTGATGCTGAACGTATCATTCGAGAGGTTCAGGATCGCGATCAGTGTAAGAATAACATTGTTATCTGCGGGTCTACTGAGATTGTGTGCAAGAATAATAGCGACCAGATTGCTGTTGATGTTGGCATGATAAGTGAAATTTGTTCCTCGTTAGAAATTAATGACACTAATCTAAAGGTCTCCAGATTCAGTATATTCGATGCCTCCCTTACTAATCGCTCTCGTCCAATCAGAATTTCGTTTTCTTCCGATTCTTCTGTCTCCATCGTAATGCGAAATATTTCCAAATTAAGAACTATGCCGAAGTTTTTGAAATTATCTATATATCGTGATCGCACACCAATGCAGCTACAAATCCATAAACATGCCAAAGCTGAATTGAACAATCGTTTGAAGAATGGCGAATCAAATTAAAAATTAGGTATATTAAAGGTATATCCACAATTGTAAGTTCTTTAAACTAAGTAGCTCCAACGGTACTCCTATTACACTTGATGTTTACTGCCAGAATTCATTTTTTAAGGCTGTTTGTGAGTTTCATTATGATGTAATTGTTATTACTGAAAGTTGGCTTGATCATTCGATTTCCAATTCTGAATTGTTACCTCCTTCTTATAGTGTTGTCCGATATGTCAGACAATCTGATGTAATTAATCGATCGGGTTGTGGTGTTTTTGTTGCCTTCTCGGATGAAGTTTCATTTGAGATTATTGATACTAGTTTAATTTCTTCTCTTGTTCCTTTAATTGATTTAGTTATTTGTAATTGTAAACTTAATTCAATTTCCTTTTATCTTATAGCTGTGTATATTCCACCTAATATTTCCCACCAGGATTTCGAACTACTTTTTGATATTTTGAAAACTGTTTTGTTTGATAAACGAGTGCTTTTAATTGGCGATTACAATTTGCCAAAGTTTGTAATCCATCCCTTGTCTTGCGCTAAATGTTCCACCTTTAAATATTTTTGTGGTCTTCTTAATTTGATATAATTTAATAATATTACTAATTGTAACAATCGAGTTCTTGACCCTATTACTGGAAATTTCAATTCTGATATTGTTGTTTCACTTGAAAATTTTCCACTTGTTCCCGCTGATATGTATCATCCTCCATTATCTATTTCCTTGCCGTTTTCTGCGTCTTTTAACAATCCAACTGTTTCCTTCTAACATAAACATTCGGTATAATTTTCGGAAAGCAAATTTTTATCAGCTTTATAATGATCTTTTAAATGCTGATTGGTGTTTCTTGGAAACTTTTACTGATGTCAACTGAGCTCTTGAGGAGTTTTATAATTTTCTTTATAAAATTTTGGATAAATCAGTTCCTAAATTTTCATCCACATCCAGAAAGTCTAAATATCTAATGATATAATTACTAACTTGAAATTAAAGGAATACTATCGGCGTAAATGGAAATCTACACATAATAATTACTTTTATAATGAATTTATAAGAGTTAGAAGTATTTGCAAGACTGATATTGCCTTGGCCTACTCCACTTATCTCGCACAGATTGAGGAATCTATAAAAATCGATCCAAAAATGTATTTCAATATATTCGTGCCAAGCAAGGGACTACACGCATTCCTAAAGTTTTATTTCGTAATGATATCCGTCTGGAATTACAGCAAGACATAGTTGTTGCATTTGCCAATGTGTTCTCGTCTATACATATTACCAGCACTGATTCTTGTTTTAATAATGAACATTCCAATCATGTTCCTTTTACATTATTACCTGTTACGGAGGAGGAGGTGGTCAGGTTAATGGCCGGGTTCCCAGAAAGACATATTTGCGGCGATGATTTGATTCCGAGCTTTCTTTTGCACGATGCAAGGATTGCATTTGGAAGACCATCATTGACTTTCATTATAAACTAAGCAATTAAAACTTCTACTTTTCCGACCGCTTGGAAGCGTGCAAGAATAAGCCCCGTATTTAAAAAGGGCGACAATACACACGTTGATAATTATAGACCTATATCGATATTGTCTAACTTTGCTAAAATTTTTGAAAGTATCATAGGCTCATGTGTATGTTACAACACTAAATCATACATCTGACATTATCAGCACGGCTTTGTTCCCGGGAAATCTACAGTCACTAAACTTGTGTCGATTTGTCAACATATTTTCGAGGTACTTGATGCTCGTGGCCAAATCGACGTCATTTACACGGCTAAATATGAGGACGAGTCCCGCTCGATTTTCGCAAAAAAATTATAGCGCCGTAAAGGTGACCTAAAAAGTGATAAATTATCTTATTAAAAGTTTTGTGAGACGTGTCTCCCAGAGTCACAATTTCAGAAAACCGGTCTTACCTTGAAGTGTTTACGTTACGTTCAAATGCAATCTTCTTATGTATTTAATCCCATAAGTATAATTTATAATACATTTATAATAACTTTTATCCTTTTTCTACAAATATACGTTCAATTATTAATATAATTTCCAGTAATTTACCAATAATTTTACATTTTCTGGGATGTTAAAATATATGATTTTCTAAATGACATTTGACTGGTAGTAACCAGTACCAAATTAATTAAAACTGCAGTCGTATGTTTATTCCATGATAGAAATACATTACACACAAACAACACACAAACTGATACATCAACGCCTTGTGGCGGTTCTAGTCAATCAATCGCTGCGATGGCCGACAAGGAAACACAAACGTACATGTTGTCTGATCAGCCGGACAGGGACTGCGCTCGGATCATCGGTGAAGGTATAGAGACTCGGACATTGATGGCAAGCAAGTGTGCCCAAATGGTGAGTAGTCACATCCCATCGTTGGCCACTTATGACACGTCTGAGATCGAGGAGTTGAGCGGGAGCTCTGGGGGTTGTAATGCATCTAACAGTTTGTTGCTCGATCCAAACGTTGTGCCTGTTGTGCAGAACACCAAAAGTATACCAACTGCTGGTAATATGTCGGACGAGACGGGAGTTGAAATTCCGGCCGTCATCGAAGTGAAAGAGAAAAGAAAAGTCTTAATTTTGGGTGATGGTCACGCTAGGCATATGGCGGGTCTATTCCGAGACTTTCTGGGCGCTGGTTATAGTGTTGAAGCTGTTTTCAAACCGAATGGAAATTTCCAAAGTGTCACTTCAGACATAGTGTGTCTTACAAGATTCTTCACAAAAAGGACTTAGTGGTGCTATGTGCTGGAACAAACAATATAATTCGCAGTGAACCAGCACTAACTAATGAATACCTTGTAGATTTTCTAAATGTGTTACACCATACCAATATTATGTATCTTTCTATTCCTTATTTGGGGAATAGATTTGTGTTCAACACACTTGTATACGAGTTTAATTGTCGAATGTTAAATGTGATTAGTTCTTTCCGGAATGGAGGGTTTGTGCGCTATGTTGAGGTAAACAGTTTACTTGCCGACTACGATAGGACGTTGCAGGGCAGGCACCTAAGGATCTCAGGAAAGATCAAAGTTGTGCAATTCATCGTAAGTAAAATTAAAAGAAATCATGTGAATCACTTTGTAAATATTAATAATTTGATACAAATAGATGTAGTAAATTCGATAAATCCGGGGAGGCGAAATGGCGCAATAAGGTGGCTCGTCTGGGAGCACTCTTGATGGATTTAGAGCTGCCTATTGTGGTGTCTTTGTCGGAGCACTGGCTATCAAGTGAAGAAATTGATTATCTGAATATTCACGAACATAAATTGTTGAATAGCTATTGCAGGGATTCCTTGAGGGCCGGTGGTGTCGCTATATACTGTAAAGCGGATATAGATGCGGTACCATTTCATTGTTCTATTGCTGCCTTGGAAGAGGCATTTGAGTATACATGTGCATCCATTAACTTGGATGGTTCTAATATGGTGGTTGTCTGTCTGTATAGGTCACCCTCAGCACAACCTGATATATTTTTTGACAAATTGTTTGCTATGCTTGACGAAATATTCGAAAAGAATAACAATATAGTTGTATGTGGGGATTTCAATATTGATTTTGGACAAGACAATAACTATGTACGTACGATACTAAATACCTTTACTTCCTTCGACATGATTCCCTATGTAAAGGATTTTACACGCATAACCTCGCGCTCTCGAACAACTATTGATAATATTTTTGCCGACGGCTCACGCGATGGGTATTCTTGTCATGTTGGAGATCCGGTTCTCTCTGATCACCGCTATCAAATACTTGAGATGAGAGCTTTTGACCGATCTTGTCCGGAATATGTTCGTCGGCGTCTCTTCTCGAATGACTCTATTGCGCGGTTTCAGACCCTGGTGGGAGCAGAGGATTGGCAGGATATTTACACATCGACTGCTGGTGCGCAGGTAAAATTTGATAGGTTCTACGACAAGTTTTTATACTATTTTAACGTGAGCTTTCCGGTTAGGAAGTTGATGTGTAGGGCGGCGCGGGGCGCTGCTTGGTATGGGGAAGACTTGCGGCGTGAGGCTCAGGAAGTTCGCGACTTATATCACTTATATAAATCATGTAATCAGCCTTTACTATTGGAAGCCTATAACAATCGAAAACGGGACTATGGTCTGCGAGTGCGGGACGCGGAAAGAACCTACTATCAAAATTCAATACAAGCTTCTCAAAATAAGGTTAAAACATTCTGGAAGATAATTAATGAGATAACTGGTTCTAACAAATCCAAGAAAAGTCTTGAACTTCGTGATCCATCGGGTGCTGTTTCGACTGATCCAGCGGTGGTGGCCGACATGTTTAGACTACATTTTTCTAGTATAGAGAAATTAGATGTACAATACTCTCCTATGGCTAGTGTACGCACATTTTCCGATAGCTTCTACATGATCTCCACAGATAAGCTTGAAGTGGGACAGGTAATTAATTATATCACGAGAAAAATTCAGCGGGAGTAGATGATATTCCCTGTTCCATTATTAAATATGTTAACCGGCCTCTTCTGGATCCCTTGTTACACATTATAAATTGTTGTTTTGTGGAGGGTGTTTTCCCCAACAATTAAAAATTTCAAAAACGATACCTGTACAGAAATCTGGAGACAATCTTAAGCCTGAAAATTACAGACCTATTTCAATGCCTTCAGTATTCGCGAAGATTTTTGAGAAAATAATAAATAATAGATTGACACAATACCTAGAGCGAATCAGTTTCTTTTCTAATAGTCAATTTGGATTTGTGTCGGGTAGATCGACGACGGATGCCATATTTAGTGCTCTGGGCTATGTGTTTGACGAACTTGATAGGCGTAATTGTGTTGCGGGGGTCTTCTTTGATTTATCGAAGGCGTTCGACTTGGTGGATCATTCAACCCTTTTGGTGAAATTGTCGGACATAGGTATTCGTGGGGTTGCGGGTGATTTTTTAGATCTTTCTTGTGCAATTGTAAGACATACGTGGCGGTATCGGGGAGGACTAGTAATATTCTACAAATATGTTATTCGTCTGCCATTACGATCGAATGTGGGGTTCCTCAGTGTTGGCTCCTGTGTTGTTTCTCGTTTATGTGAACGACTTGGTGTCTATTCGGGGCCCTTCGAGATTATGCCAGTTTGCTGACGATACGAGTTTCGTGCTTGCGAGATCTAATGCTGAGGAGTTGGCCCAGTCTTTGAATGACGCAGTGCAGGATATGATTGACTGGTGTACTAACAATGGCCTAAAATTAAATAATAAAAAAACAGGATTAGTTAGGTTCAGGTGCGCGTCCTCCGTCCCGGACTATAGCCTCTACGTAAGATGTGCGGGAAAATCGGTGCCTGAGAGCAGCTGTGTTGGTTTCCTGGGGTTGCGTGTGGATAGCAATCTCAAATTCTCCGAGCATTGTGCTTCCTTGGAGCGTGGGTTATCCTCTGCGCTATACGGTGTGCGGCGCCTGAGGGGAGTTGTTGATACTGGGTCACTTCAGATGCTTTATTTTGCGTATGTTGAGTCTCGGCTGAGGTACAGTTTGATATTCTGGGGTGCAGTGCCCTCGGTTGGGCGTATATTTTTATTACAGAAGCGTATTATCAGGTGCTTAGTGGGGGCCAATTCCCTAACCTCCTGTCGTCCCTTTTTAAAGAATTGAGAATTATGCCACCTTGTACTTGTACGAAATTGTTGTCTTCTTTAAAAAACATGAAAATAGTTTTGTTAGAAACGGTGACATATACACTACCATGAGAACAAGATCAGCTAATAATATTAGTATACCATCGCATAGGACTAGTATGTACAAAAGGAATCCCAACTACAAAGCAATTATTTATTATAACCGGTTGCCTCCTGATTTAAGGAGCATTACACGTCCCAACGAATTTAAAAGGAAACTGAGGCACTACCTTCTCGGTAAGTCGTTTTATTGCGAAGAGGAATATATGTGTAATGTCTGATACTAGCTTTGTACTGTCTTATGCTGTTTTTATTGTGTAGTGGGATGTCTGATATACTTAAGTCTTATACTGTTTCCTGTTTTTAATATGTAAATCTGACAATGTCAATATCCTCGGATCTATGACAATAAAATATTATTATTATTATTATTATTAAGTATGCTCGTGCGCATCTAGCGATGACGCGCTTTGGGGAATTCTAATATATGTATATATGTAGTTATAGCAGTCAATACCGTAGCGAAACATCCAGAACTAAAGGCAAGTGATAACGCGCGTTGGTAAATCCGCAAGAAGATCCTGTTGTGGTGAACTTATGAGCATACCTAATGTATTTCTATCATGGTTTATTCTTATTCTTCCCTAATAATTCAAATTTGACATTGTCTTTGTCACTTTTGAAATGGCGCAAGTCAATTTAATTGAGTTATATAAAATATGCAATTTACAGACGAAATTTGAAATGAGTCGCCAACTTATGCAGTGGGGGTTAATCCCCAACGAGGGTAGCTACATGTGCCCTTGTTGAGGATCCCCACTGAAATTAAGGCTGGAGGAAAATCGGTAAGTATTACGTGCATCTATTGTATACTTTATATTTAGGAATTTCTTTGTATTAGATGCGATGGTTTGAGATGGAGGTGTCCTGGAACGATTTTAAATCGATTTAAAAAGAGAGACCGGTCCGGGGGTTTGTGAATTTAGGGCGGGGACGCTTTTTTTTAAGTCGAAACTTTCGATCTTCCAAATTTTAGGATTCGTCCATGTTTGGGTTGCCAACAGTCCCCTAACTTTCATTTGTGATGAATTACGTATCGCAAGCAACACCGCGGTAGATTGGGCAGCTTTTCGCCGCGAGATGCGTATATTCTACATAAAGAGAAGTTAGGGGACCCAGATACAACCGTAGAGAGTGACGAGTCCAAATTTGGAAAACAAAAGTATCATCGTGGACATTTTGTAGAGGGGCAATGGGTTTTTGGAGGCTACGAACGAGGTACGGGCAGAGTTTTCATGGTTGCCATTCCAGATCGGTAAGATTTAATCACCTTAGTATAGTTTGGCATGAAGGTGGATGATTTTGGTATGGCCGGGTGGTTTCGGCCAGGTTGGGTTGGTTTCGGGTGGGTTCGTCTGCAGTGGGATAGCCTTGGGTCGAACAGTGTGGGGCGATTTGAACGGAATGGTGCGGGGTGGTTTGGGGCGTATGGTGTGGAGTGGTCTAGTATCGGGTGGGACGGCTTGGGGTGGATGGTGTGGTGCGTTTCTGTGTCTGTTGTGTTGATTTGGATCGGCTAGTATTGGGTGGTTTTGTGCGTGGTGGTGTGGGCCGGTTTGGGCTGGGCGGTGTGGCGTGGTTTTGGGTTAGAATGTGTGGGTGGTTTGATCTGGACTGTGGGGGGTGGTTTTGGCCCGAGTGGGGGCGGTGATTTTGGGCCGAGCGATGTGTTGCGGTTTTGGAGCGAGTGTGGTGGCTGTTTTGGACCGGGTGTGGAGCGATTTTGAGCCGGGTGATGTGGGACTGATTGGAGGGGAGCGGAGTGGGGGCGGTTTCGGACCGGGCGGTTTGGGACGGTTTGATCCTGGATGGTGTGGGGGCGGCTCTGGGCCCGGGCGGTGTGGAGCAGTTTTGAGCCTGGTGGTTTGGGGACGGTTTGGGGCTGGCGGTGTGGGCGGTTTTGGGCCGAGCGATACGGGGGCGGTTTCGGGTTAGCCTGTGTGGGCGGTACGGGGGCGGTTTCGGGCCGGGCGGTGCGGGGACGGTATCGGGTCTGGTGGTGTGGGGCGGTTTTGAGTTAGAGTGTGTGGGCGGTTTTGGGCTGGGCGGCGTGAGAAGGGTTCGCCCCTGGCGGTGCGGGGGCGCTGTCGGGTCTGGTGATGTGGGGCGGTTTGAGGTTAGGCTGTGTGGGCGGTTTTGGGCTGGGCGGCGAGGGGAGGGGAGGGGGAAAGCAACTTTGGCCAGGTTGGGTCGCATGGAATACTTTAATGTATTTTATATGTGAAACCATAATTGTTCTAGTAATCTTCCTTTTATTTGCAGATCTACTGACACGTTGCTTTCGATTATCTGTGAGTGGATTGAATTGGAAACGACGGTCATCAGCGATTATTGGAAGGCCTATGACTGCCTTTCATTGCATGGGTATGAGCATTTGAAGGTAAAGCATTCTTTTAAGGATCCTGATACAAATGCTCATACCAATGCAATCGAGTCCTCGTGGCGGGCTGCCAAAAATACAATAAGTTCTTGCGGACGAAGAAAATCCCATATTCCGGGCAATTTGGCTCGGTATATGTTTGACAAAATATGTGCCTACTTAAAATTGGATCGGACTGTGGAATTTTTCCGTCTAGCAGGGCTATTGTATAACCCATTAAACCCTACGGAATGCCCACGAGACGAACAGGGGAACGCATCAGAGGATTCAGCTTAAATGAAATTAACCCATTTTTAGCCGCCGTCCTCATTTTAGTACAGTAAACTGTACCGAAATGAATACAGCGGGTACAAATGTGTTAACGATGGACGAGGACGTGGTCGATTTTAACTCCGATTTACTTCGAGCGGTAAACACCAATCGAATTACAATTTTGGTTTGAATCGTTTGTGTATTATAAGGGTATTAAAGAAGAAACGGCAAATTACAACGAAATTGTTTACGTGTCCGTCGTGGAAGTTCTAAAACCAGCTGAAGCAGAAATAGAAGAGCGCGAAATTATTAGATTTTGTCGGTGATATATGTATTTATTTGTATAGTGCTCTGTTAATTCTTGGACACATTTAAAAGTGAAATTGTTTGAAAATTTTTTACTAAAATATTTTTAGAGCGTATTTTTGTATTCATTCTAAATTTTAATTATATTTTATTTATTTATTTGTGTATTGCTCTATTAATTCTTAGACACATTTAAAAATAAAATCGTTTGAAAATTTTTTACTAAAATATTTTTAAAGCGTATTTTTTGTATTCATTCTAAATTTTAATTATATTTAATCATTCAAAAGGAACACAGCAATTAATAAACAAACAACTAAACGAACCTAGAATATATGTAATACTATGAACATATGGTGTGAGTCAGTGATATACCAAATAGATTAAGGTAAATTACACATTGAATTTTTCTTAAATTAACGACTAGCAAATACAGAAAAAATCCGCAAGTTCGTATATCAATCAATTTTTCCATATACGGCAATAATTCCTTTAGCCCCAATAATAGACCGTTTCGAAGAAGAATAAGAAAAATTATATTACATACATCTATTAAAGTTGGTACTGGTAGCCTCTCTGGTCCCCCACACTATAATTACCTATATTTCCCGGATGAACAACGATATGTGCACGTGCGAGTTCGTGCACGTCTTAAAATCGCGTTTTAAGTGGTATATCCTACAGTAATATAGTTGAAAATTCGTGTGGTGGACAACCGTGTGACGACCTATTGTCTTGTGGATTCAGAATTGTGAAATAGTTTTGGTATTGGTGATTTCTAAGGAAAATAGCTGACACTCTTTGTAATTATTGGAACAGAAAAAGTACTTCTTCGATATACTTCTTGCCTCCAATAAAATAAGAGACAAAAAAATATTTAAAATATATTTTTGCTTACATCATAAAATTGTTCTTCCTCCAGAGGCGGGACTTGGATAACTACAGTAAAGTAAAATGGCGACAACTCGATTGCAGAGGGCGAAACGATTGGGTAGGCATGGTACAGCATCCCCGGATATTCAGAGAAGACACAACAACAGCTATATGACCGTGTTGAGCGCGCGGGATGATGGAGAGAGAGATACAAGTGTGTGTATAATCACAGATTTGCGCAATAAGCTGGCGGATGCGGAATATGAAATTATAAGGGTTAAGGAAGAGAAAGACAAAGTGGAAGCAGATTTAAGAAATCTTATTGAAAAATATAACAGGCAAATTGAACTAATTGAATATTTACGTCTAGGAGTTGATAAATTAACAGAAGGAGCAACAAATTCAGCAACCATGAAACATCCCTTTGTTCAGACTAACGCGCTTGAAATGTTTACTGCCGGTACTCAGACGGAAGACCAGAATGTGATGTGTAAAATCAACAGTATACAGTGCGAACCGAATGACAAGAGAGAAAAGGGTAAAGACACTTTGAAGGACAAGATCAGGGTTATGATACTTGCTGACAGCCATGAACGTAATACTGCTGCTCTTTTGGGCGGACTCTTGGGTGAGGAGTTTCTGGTTCAGACGGTGTTCAAGCCAAACGGTTGTCTAGAGGATGTTACGTGTGATGTAGAAAACCTTTGCAAAAACTTTAATAAAAAGATTTGGTAGTAATCATGGCAGGGACGAACAATGTATTAAACAGAAGGTATCTTACTAACATAAATTTTTTACTAAATTTTTAACTAAAATTGTTGTCACAAAAGGTCAATCTGATATATATATCGATTCCATACTGCAAAGGTAAAGTTGTTTTAAATAACTTAATATACAGATTTAACTGTCGACTGTATAATTTTTTAACTCTCTCGACATTGACATGAATAACTATGTAGATGTCGATTCTGTTATCGATGGTAGAACATCACATGGTTTGCACTTGAATAAGTTTGAAAGACACAGACTATTTATTTATCTAAAAAATGTTATTCTTAGTTATAATTATCGCCTTTTAAGTGACAGATCAGAAATAAATTACAATAATTTGATTGTTATTAAATCTAACGAAGTGTCTTTTAGCCAGGAGTTGTTTTATCAAACCGACCAAAGTTTTTTTCGAGGGTAACATAGAACATAGTTTATCACCTCATGATAGGCACAGGGAATCTGAAAATCCGCATATTTCGGTTATAAATTTTAATGTTCAATGTATACGTAATAAGATTTCACAGCTCGATAACTTTTTTAATAGTATAAGTAATGTTAGGATTCTTTGCTTGACAGAACACTGGTTGTGCCGGGATGAGTCTGAAGTAACCTGTATAGAAAATTTTAATTTGATTTCTACATTTTGCAGGTCTGTACACTGTCACGGTGGGGTTAGTATCTATCTACACACCTCAGTCAAAGCATGTGAGTTGAGTAATATTAGAGACATGTCAATAGAGATAGATTGCGAGATAACTGCTATATACACTGAATTTGGTAGTGATGGTTTTGTATAGGTCTTCTTATACGGGTGCTGATCTTGTCGCTTTTCTGACCATAGTATGTGATGCGCTTTCTCATATAGACGAACATTTTCCTGAATCACGTCTAATTTTTTGCGGAGATTTTAATTTGTGTTTTGTAACTCCTGACAATAGAACGAGGCAGTTTCTCGACACACTGGCGCAATTTAATCTGACAATGTCGGTATTTGGTTACACTAGGAGGTTTGGTAATTCTAAAACGCGACCTGATAATATCTTTACCAATTTTATTTGCAACGAGTCCGAGATATTGGAACTAGGTGTGTCGGACCATGATCCGCAGGTGTTGACGTTTTCTACGCATGTCGCTGCTGAAGGTGTTCGCTTTCCTAAACTGACTCGCAATTTCTCAGAAGAAAATGTGAATACATTTAACAGTTATTTAAATAGTGAGAGCTGGAGAGATGTGAATTCGGCTACTACCGTAAATGAAAAGACTGAAATCTTTCACACAAACTTCATGTATCATTTGGTAATGCTTTTCCATACATACGCACTTCGAACAAACGCACTAAAAATATACAGCGCAACTCCAGATTTGACCAATCAAAAGGAACTTGTATTGCTTATGCACAGTAACTTAAAAAATAGTCCAACAGAAACTAATAGAAACATATATAAACAATGCAGAGATGACTATAACCGTATGCTACAGGAGGCAAAACGTCAAGATAATCTTAATAAGATTTTGAATTCAAATAATAAGGCAAAAACAATATGGAAAATTATAAATAACGAATCCGGAAGGACCAAAGCTTACCAAGGACTGAATATTGATCTTGACATATTGAATTCTTTTTTGTAAATTATGCAGGCGAAATAGTCGACAAATTGGCAAAAGTCGACATTCAAGGAAACATCCGTAATTTGGACTCATCTATATTTTTAAAACCGTTGTCGACAGATGAGGTTTTCGCCATCGTGAATCGTTTGAAGACTAAAAAGACATTAGATATCTATGACATTAGTACATACCTTCTTAAATGCTGTGCACAGTACATTGTGAAGCCTTTAGCTGTATTGTAAACACTTGCTTCTTGGAGGGTGTATTCCCTACTATCTTTAAACCTGCACGCGTACTACCTCTTTATAAGTCTGGGGACGAATTGCTTCCTCAGAATTATCGTCAGATACATGTGTTACCTAGTTTTTCTAAGGTGTTGGAATACGCGATTTTGGAACAATTCTCGGCGTTTGTGGAGAGACATGGCTTGATCTCAGATGGTCAGTTTGGTTACAGGCAAGGGAGAAGCACATCCAACGCGATAGTTAGATTGACTAATACCATACAGGAGGCTTTCGAGAACGAAAGTATATGTAAAGGAATTTTTACGGATCTGTCTTGTGCTTTTGACTGTGTTGGTCATAAACAGCTACTGACCAAATTGGAATTTTACGGAATAAGAGGCATTTCCAATTCCTTGATAGGGTCATACCTTCACGGCAGGACACAGGTGGTACAGGCTGATGGTAAAATGAGTAGTACATTAGATATTAAAAGAGGTGTACCACAAGGTTCAATTCTAGGCCCTTTCCTTTTTATAATATATATAAATGATATATCGGAACACATGAAGTTGCTTAATAACTCATTGTCAACTATACTATATGCAGATGACACGAATTTACTCTCCAGCTAAATAAACAGAAAAGCAATGAAAGTCAGTCAATCACAAAACAGATTATCACTCATGCTCGGGTCTGGTTTGAAAATAATGAGCTTTATTTGAATGACCAAAGAACTCAGGTATTCAACTGCAGCGAGTGTTTTTAATACAGAAGGCTGCAGTGAGGAGCGTAGTAAAAGCTAGGCGTAGTGAACCTTGTCAGTCTATATTTCGACAACTAAATATGACACTCTATTCTGAAGTGGTCTATCGGAACCTGGTTCATATTAAGTTAAACTTGGAAGTCTTTAATACACACGCTAGCAATCACTCCTACAATACCAGAGGAAAGGATAGGCTCTTGAATCCGCATAGACATGTAAGGAAGTCTGAAATTATGGGTATAGATCTGTACAATTCTCTGCCGTTAATGATGTCTGAACTCCCGAACAAACATTTTAAAAAGGTAACAAAGAATGTGTTGCGCGATATGTGCCTTTACAGCGTGACTGATTTTTATGCGGCAATAGAGCGCGTTGACTTATGCCGGTACATAAAGTAGTAACTTTTAATTTTTTTATTGTAAGTTTGTTTATATATAGTATTTGTCAGTGATTGTAAATGTATACATTGTATTCATCGGACGAGCCCAAGGCCCAATGGCTTAACGGGTTAATAAAATTATTATTATTATTATTATTATTACCTACAATTATACTTAGAGAAGATACAAAGGCGATTTTTGAAACACTTATCCTTTAAAATGGATGGGATTTACCCGGAGCGTGGGATGGATTATGGACTGCTTTTGCAAAGACATGGTGTCCGGTCTTTGGGACAGCGCAGAGAAGTTCATAGTGCCAGATTTATGTGGAGACTTGTTCACGGCTTAATTGGCTCCCTTGATTTACTTTCCCGTATTACTTTCCTTGTTCCCCGTATTTCCTCTCGTTCCTCTCCTACATTTGCATTACCATTCCCTAGAACGAATCTGTTACTCCATTCATCTCCTATTACGTCAATGGGTCGTATTGCAGATTTATTATATGCCGATATTTTCTACAATACAATTAATCAATTTTATTAGTTTTTTTTGAATCATATTTCATTTCATTTACACGCACATAATAATTTGTTAATTATGTATCTTTAATAATGTATATATGTTATGTATATATATAATTTGTCCTGTAAATGGTTAGCCGTTGGACAATAAAGCTATTATTATTATTATTATTATTATTATGACAATTGATTTAAAGTTGTTATTGGTATTAGTTTATAGTCAAATTTCCTTTAAAAATTATTTTCTTACAGGTTATATACTATCTTTAATTAAACTCATATTAAATTGTAAGCAACGCGTTATATGTTATATGTACACGTTAGGTGACACATTTTGAATATGCCGCCACATCCAATATTTTTAGAACAGTCTGTAGCGTATAAAGTCGGGCACTTCACGCAGATCGGTCTCAAGAAATAATGCCCGGACACTACAGCATTTTATTCAGTTTGCTCCTGTCCTTCCCCCACCTTCACCCCAGAGATGACTGACTGTTTATTTAAACATTTGTAATTTAACAACTATGGCGCGCTTCACTTTTAATTCTTGTTATTTCTATTAGATGGCCTTTAAAGAGTGTGTGTACAATATTTTATTTAGCTTGTGCAGCATTCTATATATTAAAAGATGCATTATGTATTTATTTAAACATTTCCTATTTTGCAGCTATGTCGCGTTTCACTACGAAACTTGGTAGGTGCATGGGGGCTCATTAGAGAGGACACCTATCTCGTGTGCTGTGCTGTGGGCAGTATTTTATTTGTTTATATGTTTATATTGAAGGAGTTGTTATTTGTACAAGTGATTGTGTAATTTTATACTTTATTAGCTTACCCGTCGCGCGTTGCTGCGATCTCAGAAGAAAGGAAATTCAAGAAAACTCGTTATGATACATAACATTCAATTCACATTGCGCCATTTTATCGAAACTTGTTCATTTTTATATGGAAAATATTTCAAAGTGTCGGTTTAATTCTCTTTATTTATTCGAATGCTTGTGAACAGACGATAATTTTTGTTTTCCCGTCCGGTGCATACACGAATAAATCAAATGGTTTTCCGACGCGTAAGCTGGTCTCATACAGTTGTTTATTTGAGTAACACATATCTGACAAATCGAGTGAATTCAAGAATTTCGTTGGGTTATTGACAACTTCGTCTTGATTTATCGCAGTATCGATGGACTTATACGTTGTCGCGTAGCCCGGTATTCCGTTTTGAATGCTGAAATTGATGGCATCGGTATCGTTGTTTGTAGCTGCTAATATAGCACGTACCCTGAGCCACTAATAATTTTTGTAATTCCGCGCGATATTTGGAAAAACCTTTTGAATCAATTCGTCTTTGGTTGATGTAATCTTAAAAAGTTTATTGACAAGGTAATACATTATGGAGATCTGTCGATTGCCATCTTCCCATTACCAATATCCAGCAATTGTTTTGCGAAACGTTCGGCGGATGCATCACTTTGTAATTGAACACGCATACTCAGAGTCAATTTCTTTACATGTCGCCATAGAACTGATGATTTAAAAACATGCATTACGTTCATCAGCGGGCCTTGAACGTGGTATAACTGGCAGAGTTTGCCGAAAATCACCGAACAATAAAATGAGTGCTCCACCGAATGGCTGCCCATTTCCCCTCAAACCTTGCAGTGTACGATCAAGCACTTCCAATGCTTTCTTGTGAGCTATTGCGCATTCGTCTCATATGATAATTTCACATGTTTGAAGAACTTTTCTCATTCCGGAATTTTTGGTACCAAACACATGTTCGCTTATTCTTTGATAAGATTCACAAGGATTTTGAATTTTAGTACTATCTACCATTGTTGTTTATATATATATATTACAGTGTGTCACAGTGTTTGTAACAAAACTCCTCCGAAACGGCTTTGACCGATTCTTATGAAATTTTGTGTGTACATTCAGTAGGTCTGAGAATAGGACGTAAATTATTTTTTATATCCCTAAGTGATAAGAGTGGTCCACCCCAAATTTTTGTCTTTATTTTTGGACAAAATCTTTTATTTTAATTTTTATGATTCGGCATTAAAAATACATACAACCCTAAATTTTCACCCTTCTACCACCAACCCCTAATATTCACTAGAAATAATTTATATGGCAAAACAACATTTGGTACTATATATATATATATGCATATATATATATATATATATATATATATATATATATATATACATCTTTCTATCACTGTTAAGCCAGCTGAAGATTCATACAATCCTAAACCATACTTAAATAGTAAAGATAGCCACTCAGTCGAAATATATATCAGTATACTAGAGCCTCAGTTGGCCTTGTGAATGTATATACATTTAAAACTTCCTGAAATTGAAAAGATGTATATAACGCTATTTCTGTATATAAATAGCATAATCCTGAACCAAACCATCCTTATAGCAATCTTGAGCCAAATTATACATGAATCGGTACATTCATTGACTATTCTAAACCAATCCAGTGTTGCCAGGTTTATCAACCATCTTTACGATTTTCATCTACAATACTTCTGCCAACCGACCGGCGCGAAGTTAAGTGAAAACTTAATGGAGTCCCAACCTTAACAAAAGCAATATTTTGAAAATTTTATGAAAAATATAATAATTTAAAATTGACAGTCTACAAGAAGTAGATATGGGAAAAAAATGAGGTAAATACGTAATAAAAAATTTAATAGTAAAAATAAAGTATTTCCAAATACACAATTTTACAACTTAAAACAAATTATTACTAGTCTCTAATTTTCTTAATTCGAATTAAATTTTTATTTTTATAGTGTAAATATTATACACCACTTCCTTAATAGATGTCCATTTACGGTTTTTAATAAATTGGGGTAACAAGACACAAGCTTCTCAGCCTCTAATCTTTTTCTAGGTTGTTTTGTTTAATATTGTTATTATTGTGGCTATACACCCTCGAAGAGGTTGAGCCTCCTATTCGGATCTCTAGATCTTGTGATTATATGCTTTCATATAATTTCTTCCATAGTTTTCTGTTTTTCGTTTTTTGTTGCCAAATCATGTGTCCGGTCTTTCGTATATCCTGCTCCACTTCCTTCAGCCATGTACTCTTCGGTCTTCCTTTCCTTCTTCTGCATCCCGGCTTCCACTCTGTCACGTTATATATTACCGCTCCTGCACCCGCTCTCCATACATAACCGAGCCACCTTGCTCTTGATTGCTTAGTTTTTCTCACTACATCTATTTCTATTTCTTGTGCCAATTCCTCGTCTGTTCTTCTTCTGTATTTCATTCTCGTTTAGTCTAATTGGTCCCAAGATAGTTCTCATTACTTTTCTCTCCACTATTCTTAGGTCCTCCTCAACCTTCTTTGTCATGGAAAGCATTTCTCTGGCATATAGCAGTGTTGGTCTAATTATTGTTTCATAGATCTTCAGTCTGCTGTTTTTGCTTAATGTCTTACTCTTTAATAGCTTTCTATTTGCATAAAAATCCTGTGTTGTGATTATCTTCTCTTTGATTTCTGCTTCACGCTCGCACTTATTGGTGATTGTCACTCCTAGGTATTCGAATCTTTCCACCTCCTTGAAAGCATGCTTTCGTATTTGGATATTCTTTTTTCGCATTCTCTATCTAGTCTCATTATTTTGGTTTTTTCTTCTTTGATTTTCAATACCATTTTTGCGCCCTCTGTGACTATTTCTTCCAGTACCTCCTTCATTTTACTCCTGTTTTTTGTTATTAATGCAATATCATCAGCGTACGCAACTATCTGCTCTCCTCTTGTCCTTAATGTCCCATTCTTTATCCTTCGGAGTACATATTGTAGAGCCAGGTTAAATAGGGTTGCTGATAGTGCGTCGTCTTGCCTTACTCCTTTATTGAAATCAAACTCTTCTGTCTCCCCTTTCTGCGTTAATACACTCGCTGTTGTTTTTTCCCTTGTCATCATTATTAACCTCCCCAATTTTGCGCCTATACCTAGCTCCTTTAGCGCTCTTTTTAGTTCATTTCTATTAATGTTATCGAAAGCTTGCTGGAAATCTATGAAAAGCAATTCTATTTCTATTTTGTAATGCTGAGCCTTTTCCATTAGTTGTTTTATTGTATGTATTGCATCTATCGTTGATTTTCCTTGTTTAAATCCGTTCTGATATTGCTCCACTGTGTCCTTTGCTACTTTTGCTAATCTCCTCTGCAGCAGTGTGGACAGCAGTATTGTTTAATATAATTTTTTTTTAAATTTACAATTTTTTCTGTTCTGTCGACCATGACTGTCTCAAATAGTGATGGGTCGTTATTGAACTATCTGTTATTTTAGAACCGTTCTCGATCCAGAACGGTTGGAACTGTTATCTCGCTGGGCAAAGAACGGTTCCTTTCGGACAGTCTCCAGGGTACGCGGTTGAAGAAGAAATTACACATCCATCGACTTCTTTCCTATTAAATATTTCTCCACGATGATTATTTTGCGTGGGAAGCTCCTGAATGAATGAATTGTGATTACTTGATGATTGTTCCTATTTCCTAACTATAAAACTGTTGTTCGATGGATCAGCTACGGATTGTAGCAAACTGATGTGTCCACAATGAAAACGAACTTAAATGTTTTTGTTATATTTAGTTTACACGATGTGTGTAAACTAGCGTTGAATCGTGAGAAAAGAAAACTGTATAGGAACTTCTAACGAAAAACTTAATGTACATAGGATACAGTTACATCATCAATACACAATCATATAACTCGGAGAATCACCAAGATGTTATAACTAGTAATGGGAAAGTATAACGTCGGCGAAAAACAAACTATATATCAAATCAAGCAAAGGCCGCCAAGGGCGATGTACGCATGACATATTTTATTGATTTTATGATGCGTTATCAAATAGAACTGTCGAGTATGAAACAACCTGTTATATTGGAACCGTTACTTCAAAATAACGAGAACGGTTGGAACTGTTCTTTTAAAAGAACGGGTTTTCCCATCACTAGTCTCAAATATTTTTCGCGAATGCAGAGAGAACCGCTATGGAACAAATTCAAACTACTGTGCAACAAAAAATGTAAATCAATTTCTTCGAGAATCGTTAGGCTAATTTTCCGTTAAATCTAAATAGATTTGATACTGCTCTCAAATAAAAAAGGCAGTTTACAGTGGTTACTTGGCTAGAGATGTCGACAAAATACTTATTAGAATTCAAACTAAGAGACAGATAGACAGACTTCATCGACCTTAATTGCGATACAAACGCGCTACAAAAATGTTATAAAAGCACCCGTCTATGGAAAATCGAAAAGCATAAATATTATTTTTAGCATGTACAACATGATCACTTGTTCTATAACAAAAGTATGTTAAAACTACCTATTAGGAATTTTGAAAGAAATAAACAGGTACGTAAGAAAAGTCGAATATTTACAAAATTGAATGCGGAGGAAGCAATTATTCTTATATCGGACAGACACAGTATACCATCGTATCGAGACTATTCAAAGAGCACATGGCTGGTTAGCGCTATAGAAAACTAGGATCCTCAAGCGTAGGTCACCATATTAATGATACAGTGCATAATATCCAAATAGAGAATTTAAAATTATACATAAGACGACAAACCTCCAAAATAGGGAGTACAGTCTTTTGGTCGGTCTGTACTGTTAGATTTATTATAAATTTAGTAATGAACACTAACAAGAAACCACTGGTAAGTGTGTCTCACCAATTGAAATGAAACTTTGTGGGTTTCTAGACAGATGTAGTGTAACAACAACAGTAACATTTTTAGCTGCCCAGTCTCACATTATCGGGCTGTATAGCGCCCTAAGCTCAAAACTGCCCTTTCCTGTATGACTCAGTAACTCAGAAACTATCAGAAATATAAAAAGAAAGTTAAGGCAAGATTCAAACTGTTTTACAAAGGAGAAGATGAATTTATATAGAATAAGAAAATCTAGTAGACTGTGAAAAACAATCTCACAGTGTTTACTTAGAGCAACTTTTTATCTATCATTTGATGTTCAGTTGTTGAAATTACGTTCGTTACAACTCTCAGCTATTTATTTTTGAAAAGTAAAATAAAATGGAATTAGCCAGAGAGCACTTTCGAATCATAATTTACTATGATTTTAAAAGAGGTTTAAGCGCTTATGAGTGCAAAGAGGGTTTAGATTCAGTTTTTAGTGAACAAGCACCTTCCTTGACTACAATTTACCGATGGAAGGAATTTTAACGCGAAAGGAATTCTGTTCAGCATCAAAAAGGAGCAGGGCGTGCTGCTGTTAAAAAAGTAATTGAAGAAGACAATAAAGCCACTTATGCGGTAATAGTACGTAAACTGAAAATTGGATCCTCAGCTGTTAAAACAATCACACACGATCACCTGCATTTAAAAAAGCGTTAAGTCGTTTTGTGTCACATTACCCTTCGGACTTCCAAAAATCAGAGCGTGAGAATTCGCCATGAAACTTTAAATTTATTAAATAATGGCGCGAACCAAATTTTTTTTTCATTTTTTTCTTACCTCTTACGGTTACATAAAGATGAGGAAACTCTTACAATGACTAAGAAGCAGCGAGCTATGAGAAAGGTTATTTATGCGGTATTCTTCAGAAGTACGGGCTTAGTAAATGCAATTAAGCTAGATGGACAAAACACAGTTACAGCTAAGTGGTATACTGAACAATGCTTGCCTGAAGTGTTCAATAGAATTTCAGACCAGAGCATTATGCTCCACCATGACAGCGCTGCAGTTTTTGGCTGAAAACTAAAAGTAATAGAACGTCCGCCTAACTCACCTGATTTAGCAATGTGTCAGTTTTGGCAATTTTTTAACTTAAACAAAATTTGCGAGGTAGAAAGTTTTCGTCTAAAGAAGAGATTGATACCGCAGTTCACACTTATTTTGAAGGTATTCCGAAATAATATTCGTTGGAAGCTTTTAAACAGTAGAAAGATATAATGATCAAATGTATCATTGCTGAAGGGAATTACTTTGAGCATATTTAAAAGAAAATCCTAGAAAATATTAACCGTGTTCTTTATTCTCAATAATTTCAGCTTATCCCTCGTATATGCTCTTAACGATGACGTGAATATTTTCCCTATAACAAATATACATACATACACTACCGTCCATATATATGGGGACGACAATAGAAAGTAAAGAATATCATAGAAATAGTAATACTAATATCTTCAAAGTTTATATTATACATTACAATGACAATTCGTAAATTTATAGCACAGTTTAACCAAACAATCCCCTAAAATGCTACACTTTATAAGTAATTTGCATTTTACGACCATTGCTTTATTTTACATTTTACGATACCTGGAACTGTATTAATCCCTACAGTAACAAGATTAAAATAAATTTTAGAAAAACATTGTTCGCACTGTAAGACAAATAGATTCCAACAAAGAAATTATAAAAATATTGGTAAATGTATGCAAGTATTCCAAATAAAGCGTCAGTTTAAAGTTTGTTATCTTCCATGTTAGATCGTCGTTAAAAATGCCCAAACGACAAGAAATATCAATTTAAAAAAGGCGGCTATTATAAAATTACGTGGCGGAGGATATTCAATAGCATAAATTGCTAAAAAGTGAAGCTATCAAAAAGACGGAATATTCAGTACTCTTAAGAGAATGCGGGAAACAGGTTCACTTCGGAATAGAAAACGCTCAGGGCGAAGAAGAGCAACGGCAGCCGCTTAAAATCAATTTATAATAGTAACTTCGAAACGAAATGGGTTTCCCACCCAAATCACTCAGCATCTGAATATTTTGGGAAACAGCAATATCTTTTACACCGTTAAACGGAGATTTCTTGCAGCAGAGCTAAGGAGAAGAATGGCTACGAAAAAGCTATTGCTGTAACAGCAAAACAAGAAAAAGAGACTGGAATGAGCCATTCAACATAAGGATTGGACGCTAGAGCAATGACATAAAGTGTTGTGGACCGACGAATCCAAATTCCAAATCTTTGGTTCAGAACGTCGATCGTTTGTGAGGCGGTAGACTAGAGAAACAGCAAGCGAACAATGTCTGGTTCCTACAGTGAAACACAGTGGAAGTAGTGTGATGGTTTGGGGTTGTTTTGGTGGTATAGTTGTAGGCGATTTGAAAAAATGGACGAGATCCTGGATAAGGCGGGTTATCTGAATATCTTAAAGGAAAATGCTGTGCTAAGTAGGGAAAGATTATGTGGCCATGGTTTTTCATTTTCCAAGAAGATAACGACCCCAAACATTCATCTTCTTTATGTAGAACTTATTTGATGTCTCTTGAGGAAGAAGGCAAGTTGATACGAATGATATTGCCACCTCAATCTCCAGATCTGTCACCAATAGAGCTAGTGTGGGATGAATTAGACCGCAGTATTCGAAATAAAAGGAGTTAGCAGCGTACGAGATCTTTGGAGAAGCTCCAGGTAGCATGGACCGAAATTACAGGCGATTATCTGGAGTCTCTGATTAGAAGAATGCCAAGAATATGTGCCGCAATTATTAAATCTTGAGGTGGGAATATTGACGAAAAATCAGTTTAAATTTTATTTTGTAATATTGTGTGCTTCTTTTTGTTATTAAACGTTGTTTTCGCAATGTCAAAAATGTATTAATAAATATTACTACAAATCTACTCTATATTTCTGTTCAATTCAACGAAAACGTCAATTTTGAAGTCGGCCCCATATATATGGGCGGTAGTGTATGTTTATGGAGGTTACCCCTCACCATCTTATTATAGGGAAAATATTCACCACTGCTAAGAGCATGTAAAACAGTTTGAATCTTCCCTTAACTTTTTCTGATTTCTCATATAGCTTCTGAGATACTCAGTCTACCAGCGAAGGGTAGTGTTAAGTTTAGAGCACCCTCGCTAATGCGAGATTGGGCAGATAAGAAAATGACTGTTGTTTTTACACTACATCGGTCTATAAACCCACAAAGTTTCATTTAAATCGGCGAGACAAACTTACCAGTATTTTCTTGTAAAAGGATAGTTTATGAATCGGTTTTGCTTAAACTGTTTGCTATATATTATTATTATTATATCAACCAGAATAAGTATTTATATAGGTTAACACAACCTCAATTGTATTCTTTTACTAGCTATGTACAATATTAAACTCATGCAGTAATTTCTGGTTGAAATGCAAATTTAAGTAAGCAGCAATAGAGAATTACTATGACTTAAACTTCCATCCTTAATTGAAATTACATAGTGGAAGTTACTTTCAAAATTAAATTTTAACAAAATTTTGATATTTTATAACGACCAAGTACAACTTCAGATATGTATGTATTTGATTTGGAAGCCGTTACTTATCGAATGTAATGGCATATTTTCTATTGTCTATCTATATACAATTACTTTAAGTAGATAGGCATTTAGGTAATCAGAACATTCTACGTCGTTTCTTAGTCCAAAATTAAAAATATATTTTGTTCTTCAAGATATTTTTCACCGTTACAAACAAAACTCTAGCCCTAATCTAATACGTACCTAATGTAAATACAAATCTATTAGCGTACAGTGTTGCTAAATAGTCTGGTTCAGGGTTGTGCGTAGGATATTGCCGAAGGATATACGATACATATACAAATATCCGAGGCCAGCACCGCCAAACGAGAAAAGCGATCTACTACTTTTTTGATATTTCTATCAAAACTGAACCATTTCGATACTTTACCAGACATACATTGACGTCACTTGGAGGCGTTCTAACACGTTAAACAATCCTGCGCCGTATATATGGCCCAGAATTGCGAAGCTGGCTCAGGATTGTACATTCATATTACTATTCACGGTTCAAGATTGTATGGTTACTGTATATATATATATATATATATGTATATTAGACCTGCCCTTATTTTTCAAAATGGCGGCGCATAGGAGAGTAGGGTCCAAAAGTTTCCATTTTATGCCACAATGCTCCATGTAAAATTTGGGCTCGATCCGACGACTCTAAGTGGACCCAAAATTGAGTTGAATAATAAGACAAGGTTTTATTATAAGAAATTAGGAACTTTATTCGGCATTTTTGGAGAAAACTCAATTTTGGTAACAGTTTTGTTAATATTTCGTAATTTTCTTATTTTTATGTTATTCTCCAATAAATTACACGTGAAACACGCGTGACGCGAAAAAATCTCGTCGCGCGCACATCTCTGGTGGCATTGTTATTTAGCATAACTGCGTTGCTGCTTACTTCTGAATTAGTTATTACATTTTCCTGCAAAATACCGTGATCTGATTTAATTATTGTGGCAACCCGTGTCGAGACACACACACACAACCAGGCCAAGAACGAGAGAACAACTGTCAAACGAATGAGTAGACGTTTTGAGTCAGTCGTATGAGAACAGCCAACCAGTGTGTTACTTAATTGTGCTAAAGAAGTAAACCAAAATAATAAAGTACCAAAGTTAATTGTTGTAAACCAAATTATAATTGTTATTATTTTGGGTGAGTTTATAGGTTGTTACAATTATAATGTCAGAACCATCAACATCAAAACCTGCATCGGCTTCTGCATCAGCCATTTCCTCGGTAGAAACGTGTCAAACCGTTCAATCGCTCTACAACATAGACTTAGTGGGCAGAAGAGCGCATCAGATAACCGCCGTTGAGCGCCTTGCATACGATGAGTCTATTATCAAAGTGGATCAAAATCGGGCCGTTTCAAAACCGCAAACATTCGCGAACCATAGCTTGAGCGACTTCATTTCAAACAAGACTAACAATTTCTTTGTGCGGTTCTGTTTGTTGCCGGAGTTTTTGGAATTTGACCCATCAACATGGGAAACCAACGAGAGTTTTAAGGAAGGCCGCGTTTTCTGTAAAAATTTAGCCGTCGTTAATGACACCGCTGAAAGAGGAGTGAAGTTCATTAAGGACTACAATGGGATATTGACCAACAAAGAAGACGAAAAGCAATTCTTATTGCAAGTTGTTGAAGCTTATCGCAAAAAATATCCATCGTTCAAAAAACATCTTTAGTTAATGTTTAAGATATTGTAACTTTATTATTTTTTATCAGATTTTTCTGAGTAATAGCTTAGTGAAAAGGTAATTTAGTGAAGAATAACATAAAAATAAGAAAATTACGAAATATTAACAAAACTGTTACCAAAATTGAGTTCTTTCCAAAAATGCCGAATAAAGTTCCTAATTTCTTATAATAAAACCTTGTCTTATTATTCAACTCAATTTTGGGTCCACTTAGAGTCGTCGGATCAAGCCCAAATTTTACATGGAGCATTGTGGCATAAAATGGAAACTTTTTGGACCCTACTCTCCTATGCGCCGCCATTTTGAAAAATCTTCATAGAAATAAGGGCAGGTCTAATGTATATATATATATATATATATATATATATATATATATATATATATTACTTCTCAATACTTGTTACTGATCGCTGCATGTATATTTTGTTCTTAAATTTCTAATTTTACGGCATTATTTTGCGAAAATAGTAATGAGCTTGATCAGCGCTTCTTTCCCGAATGTGCTGCCGCGAATGTTCTGCTAGCTTCAGCGTCATGTGGTTCCGTTGTGCAGAATGTTTTTGACGATCTGTTGTTTCGTCCACAGATAACCATTGTTTTTATCTTTCAATTCCGATTTTATTTTTCTTCAATATGTTCATGAGCAAACTAACTAAATTTCGTATCGACTAGGTAATTTACAGTCCGCATATTTATTCTAGAGAAAGATGAATGCTTCCTTGTCTAGTCAACGAAACGATAGATTACATAAAATAAGAGCAATACATAAATCAAATTAAAATTTTTCTTGGTTTCGCCACCTTTTGTAGAAGAATGCTGTTTGTTTTCGATGTACCATTGACAATGGCTCCTGGACCAACACTGAGGGATATTACAAACTAGACATTGAATTTTAGCGCCATCATGCAACATTTTATGTTATTATGACTCGGGCCAAATCACGTTCCATTAAAGTTGTTTGCAATAATTGTAATGGAAACATGGCTCAGTTTGGAGATCTTAAATCATTGATTATGTCTCTAAAGGATGAGTTTTGCAATTCTATTAGCGAACTGACAAAAGAGTTTAATGATAAATTCTCTTCGCTTCGTCAAGAATTCCATCAAGAATTGAGTGCCACGAGGAATGATGTCCATGGTTTTGATGAGATCGTCGAGGAGGTTAATGAGAGGTTGCTGCATGGGCGAAATATGATTGTTTTCGGAGTTCCCGAACAGAGTGGAGATCTGGAGGCCAACGCTCGTGCTGTGCAAGATAATGTGGAGTCATCGTCAATTTTAAAATCTGTCATGCCTGCGTTGGAATTAGCTGCCGCAAAATCCTACAGACTTGGTCGATACAATGCATTGGCTTCTCGTCCGCGACCTATTAAAATGATTCTCAACAGCGCAAGTGATGTTCTTTCGATTATTAGAAATACCCACAAGTTGAAAAGCGCCCCTAAATATTCAAACGTTTATTTATCATTTGATAGAACACCTAAACAAATTAACATATATAATAATTTAAAGCGCCAGTTGAATGAGAGAATTGCTAAAGGTGAAACAAACATCAAGATTAAATACGTTCGTGGTACACCTCAAATTATTAATTTAAACTCAATAATCAGCCCAAGTACAAATTAAACATATATTATCAAAACATGAGAGGTCTTAATACTAAGATAGCTGATGTTTACAACGCTACATCTTCCTGCGACTACGACGTTTTATGCTTTTCTGAAACATGGTTAACTAACTCTGTATCTAGTAATGAAATCCTCTCTAGTGATTAGATGTGTATAGATGTGATAGAAATTTAGATGCTCATGGGGTGTCTAGCGGCGGCGGAGTGCTAGTTGCAGTGTAAAATACATTCATTTGTACCAAAGTGGATTTAAGCATTATTTGTAATAGTATTCCCTTGATAGATATAGTTGGTTGCACTATTGGATTATATACTCCATACCGATACTCTATTTTGTTGTTTATATACCCCTAATTTAACACTTGATGATTATCAGTATTTTTATCTTCACTCGAAGCAACCGAATGGATTACCAGTGACAACTTAATTATCCTAGGTGACTTTAATGCCCCACTGTTTAATATTGTTCGCAATGACGCCAAACATATTATTCTAAACAATTTTCAACAATTTTGCAGTTTCAATCAATTTAAGAGATACCAGTCCTGTGGTGTCTGAGGACTCACATCATCCTGCACTGAATATTTTTGCTGAAATTAGATTGTCGTATCATGCACCTTTTAAAGGAAATAGAGGCAGCAAGGAATTTAACTTTAAAAAAGCAAATTTTCCATTGATGTATAATATGCTTCTTAATGCGGCTGGTCACCTATGTATAACACGAATACCATAGATGCATCTTGTTACACGTTTTGACATACTGTATAGCATTTTTGATTGCACTCTACCTATATATAAAAGGGAATCCTCTATCCGTTCGTATCCTCCTTGGTTTGATCAAAACATTATTAAACATCTTCGTTATAAATACTACGCACATAAAAATACAAAAAGTATAAGACTGAGGATCACTATGAAAAATTTAAAAAGCTAAGAACCATATGTACAATTCTTATCGATGCTGCATACAAAACGTACATATCTAGCATGCAGTCCAATTAGTTAATAATCCTAAAAGAATATGGTCATTCATTCATAGTAAACGTGGTAGGATACCTGGTGTTATGAAATACAACGATACGGTTTTGGATACTCCTATACTTGCAATGAAATCTTTTGCACATTATTTTAATAGTGTCCATACAACTCCGAATCCTTCTAGGATAAATGATAGTAACTTTAGTACTAATTGGACTGTTAACATTTTTGAAATTTCTGCAGAAGAAATATTAAAGGCACTAAAGAAATCCAAAGACAGTTTGTTGAGTGGTGCGGATGGTGTTCCTAGTTTTCTGCTACGAGACTCTGCCATTGCCTTTTTAAAACCACTACACCATTTGTTTAATTTGACACTGAAACACGCCACATTCCCCCATATTTGGAAGATGTCTCGTATCTGCCCTGTTTTTAAGAAAGGTGATCCTTCTAGTACTCAAAATTATAGACCAATATCAATATTATGCAACACTTCTGCAGTTTTAGAATCAATTTTGTATAATAAGGTTTATAGGTCTATAAAATCTGTCTTACCCCTGCACAGCATTGTTGTTGTTGTTGTTGTATTGTAATGAGGTGGGGTCTGGCCCAAAATGGCCCTTTGCACTGCGACCACGTTGATCTATTGTGCTTCCTCTTGTTTGTTTTATTTATTTATTTAATACGCTTAGGAACAGGATCAGCTTCTTCAATGGGAGTGTAAATAGGTCCTCCTCACTCAGCGTATATGCATGTAGTAGTCTATATCCCCTGTGGCCTAGTGCCCCACAGTTAGTGATCAAGTGTTCCATTGACTCCTCTTCTTCACCGCAGAATCTGCAAGTGTCCGTGTTGGATAAGCCCATTTTGTGAAGGTGCTTGTTACAGATATAGTGGCCTGTAAGTGCTCCTGTCAGTGTCTTTAAGCTTCCCCTGTCCAGTTTTAGGACGAGGTCCGCCCTCCTAGCGTCGAAGCACAGAAATTTTTTGGAATGTTCCAGCCCGCTGGTCTTATTCCAGTGTTTCATCGTAATGGACGCTGTCCATTTCTTTATCTCACCTTTAAGGAGACCTTTGTTAAACCCAAAAGGTGGGGTAGGTCCAGTAAAGTTTCTCTCAGCCCCTTTTTTGCGCAGATGTCTGCCATCTCATTTCCCCGTGCCCCTCATGTCCTGGCACCTAGACCAGGGTGATCTGGTTCTGAGTGGCCAGGCCATTAAGCATATTGCGGCATTCCAATAATAATTTGGACGTGATTGTACAACTGCTCAGGGCCTTAAGGACTGATTGACTATCCGAGAATATTTTAATTCGTATTCCCCTGTGTCCCCTTTCGGATAGGATTCCTACAGTATCCAAGATTGCGTATAGTTCCGCTTGAAAGATTGAGGTGTCCTTGCTCAAAGTTATTGATCTGTGTGTTCTAGGCCCCACTATTCCTGCCCCCACTCCGTGGAGCGTTTTGGACCCATCTGTGTACCACTTTTGCGATCCATCCCGTAACCATCTCGGGTTTGCGCACCACTCATCCCTTGTCGGGAAAACGACCCCGTACTTCCTATAGAAGCAAAGCATGGGATCCATGTGGTCGCTTGCTAGAGACATACAAAGTATGTCTTCGATTTCCTTCAGGATAGTGAGATGACCGGTGAGGTTCCCTTCCTTATGTTTTTCTCTTCTATAGATGGAGATTGCTTGCGTAGCTGCCTCCTCTTGCACGGCCACATTTAGCGGTGTCAGGTTCAGAAGAACTTCCATGCCCGTCGTTGGGGTTGATTTCATAGCCCCTGTGATGCATACGCACGCAAATCTCTGCACCCTGCGTAGCCTCGATATGGCGGTTTTCTGTTTGGTTTTACCCCACCATACCAGAGCACCGTACAGTATTGTGGGTTTAACCATTTGGGTATATATCCAGTAGGTCATTTTCGGGGTCAGACCCCAGGATCTACCTAGTAGTTGTTTAGCAGTCCAAAGGTTTTTTGTGGCCTTATTTATTACTGCCTTGAGGTGCAGTTCCCAGGTAAGTTTTTTATCCAGGATAATTCCCAGATATTCCACCTTATCACTGGGGACGACCTCGATGCCGTTTACTTTTAAGGTGGGGATACCCATCCCTCTTTTCCTAGTGAATGGTACGATGGTTGTCTTCTCTGGATTAATTGATAACCCCTCCAGCCTGCATCATTCCCATGTTGTGTTCAGGGCATTTTGCATCCGTTCGGCAATCGTCCCTATATGGTTACCTCTAATTATTACACAGATGTCATCCGCATAGCCAATGGTTCTGTGTCCCTTCGGGTTAAGGACCCTAATCAAGTCATCAGCTAAAACCGACCATAGAAGGGGAGATAGTACCCCACCCTGTGGGCATCCCTTAACCGCAGTGACACTCATGTCCGTAGATCCGAGTGAGGCTCTAATCAGCCTTTGGTTCAGCATGCAGCTGACCCATTTTACTATCGCTGCATCAGCTCCTCTATTAGAGAGCGCAGCTTCCATTGCAAGTAAGTTCACATTATCGAAGGCGCCCTCAATGTCCATAAATGCACATAGGGCTATCTCCTTGGAGTTCAAGGCCTTTTCGATATCTAGAACCAATTTATGTAATACCGTAGTAGTTGATTTGCCTTTCTGATAGGCAACTTGAAGTCCATGCAATGGACTCAGAGAGAGTACTTCCACCCTAAGGTATTGGTCTAGTAACTTTTTAATTGTCTTCAACATAAAAGAGGATAGACTAATTGGTCTGTAGGACTTGGGAGATTCCGGGGTTTGTTCCCTCCCTTGGGTATGAAAATAACTCTTACTTCTCTCCAAATCCTTGGGACATGTACCAGTGCTAAACTTGATCGGAAGATGCCGACCATCACCCGAAAGAGGGTAGCATTTCCCCTTGATAGTAATGCCGGAAAAATGCCATCCGGCCCCGGTGATTTGTAGGGTCTGAAACAGTTTACAGCCCATTTTATCTTTTCAAAGGTTACTATGTTCCTAATGACCTGTCTCGTCGTCCCGCGCCGACCATAAGGCGATGTTACCTGAGCATCAGCACTCGACGCTCCAAGTCTACAATCAGGGAAGTGAGTTCTGAGAAGAAGCTCTAGTGTTCCGTTGAAACTACTTGTATAGGTACCATTTGTCTCCCTTAGTGTACCTGCCGGATTTGTGGCCCCTTTTGAGAGGGCCTTGTGCAATCTGGCTGTGGCCGGGACATCTCTAAGTTCTTCACAGAGAAGCCTCCATGATTTTCTTTTGGACTTCCTTAGCTCCTTGTTATATGTGGTTAGGGCCTCTCTGTACCTATCCCACTTTTTGATTTTTGGCCTTATTAAATTCCAATCTTGCTGTGCTGCGTAGTTTTTCATGATTTTTGTTCCACCAGGGTACCCTCTTCGTGGAGGATTTTATCTTGAGTGGGCAATTGTCTTGAAATGAGGATATGATTGCATCAGTTAGTTTTTCGACTGATGAATCCAGCTCCCCAATTGATGTGATAAGAAATGTGTTTCCATTAATTTTTGACTGCAGATCTTCCGAATATTTCGTCCAATCTGTTGCCCTGGGGCTTCTGTAGAGCGATTGACTCTTCACAGATCCCCTCACTTCAAAAAGAATATGTTTATGGTCCGACATGGAGACTTCTTCAGAGACCCTCCAGTCCCTGATCATATCAAAGGATTTGTTGGTTACGAGGGTCAAGTCAATAATCTCTTCCCTAATGGCATTGATAAACGTGGGATCATTCCCCTTGTTTACGATCCCCATGTTAGTAAGTAATAAATATTCTAGGAGTGACTCACCTCTGTTGTTTGTGTCCGTGCTACCCCAGACTAGGTTGTGGGCATTTGCATCACAGTCGATAATTAGGGTCTTCCTACGGCATCTGCAGTGTTCCACCAGATCCTTGATATTTGAAGGTGCTGCTTCGTCCGTGTCCCCCGGAAAGTAGGCTGAGGCGATCACGGCCTCTCTCCTACCTCTGTTTGAGTCCAACTCAACTAGCACCACTGCAATGTCACCGTCCATATATTCTGTGGGAGGCAAAAAATTGATATCAGTGTTCATGATAAGCGCAGCTCTTGGTTTGATTGCACGCGTATCATAGATTACCTGAGTGTTTTGTGTTTTGAGGCCTTGGATACGGCCTCTTGATATCCAGGGTTCTTGGATGAGCCCTATGTTGATGGTCCCATCAGCAAACCGCCTGCTGACTTCGGCCGATGCGGCCCTAGCATGATGGAGATTTGCTTGGAGGCACTTCATTCTGCTTTTTCTGTAACGGGAATGGAAGGAGGGCTAGCGTCCTCTTCTTCCAGTTCCACCGCCTCCATCTGTTGGGCCAGCGCATCCGCGCTGACGTTCTCAGCTTTCAGCCTGAGTGCTATTTGGCCAAAGCGGAAGTTTACTTTACCGTTGGTTAGCGTCAGGCTGGCTGTTGATTTTTGGTCTACCGCAAAGACCATTGTTACATGCGAGCCCTTCTCGGCTCTTTTTAGCAGTCGCCATGATTCGACGACGAGGCCTTTGTTTTGCCCCTGTAGCAGATCCAGGCTCTTATTTGTAGTCAGCGTTTTCGAATTTGGGAAGTAGCCCACTGCGACCCGAGAGTGAGGAATCTTATGTTCCTCTGTGGCCATCAGCGAGGCACCTTCCCATGGTGTTGAATCGCCAATGTTCGTTATAACCCATTCGGCTGACGCGCTATCCTTACAATGCAGGACTAGGTATCCTGCCTTGTAGGTGCATTTCAGAAAGGCAGGTTTTGTGGCCTGATCCTTTCCAGCTATAATTTTTTCGAGCGTCATACTCTGGATAGAATCCATTTGTTGGGTCGTGAGGGACGTGTTAGGGTAGTCCTTTGCTAAGACCGCAATCTTGATACCAGTTGCGATATCCTTGTATCCCGCACAGCATGGTTTCATGAATGGTCGATCCACAGTAACAAATCTAAGTTGCTTTAGTCAATATATTTCGGAGTGTTTGGATAAACGGGGACAAGTTGACGTCATATATACTGACTTCGAAAAGGCCTTCGACCAGATAGACCATCACGTTCTACTCAGTAAACTGTCAGCTGTGGGGTTCTCTCCAGCTCTTCTGCGTCTCTTTGAATCATACTTGACCTGCAGAAAGCAGTATGTCGGGTATCAGGGTGATATATCAAAAATGTTCTCTCCCACATCTGGCGTGCCTCAAGGTTCATATTTGGGTCCTATCCTCTACTTAATATATATAAATGATATAGTGAATAATTTGCAGTGTGAGTCGTTGTTATTTATCATTTGAAGATTTTATTTGAAATTGAAAAGATAGAGGATTGTCTTCTATTGTATTGTATTGTAATGAGGTGGGGACTGGCCCAAAGTGGGCCTTTGCACTGCGACCACGTTGATCTATTGTGCTTCCCCTTGTTTTTTTATTTATTTAATACGTCTAGGAACAGGATCAGCTCCTTCAATGGGAGTGTAAATAGGTCCTCTTCACTCAGCGTATATGCATGTAGTAATCTGTATCTCATGTAGCCTAGTGCCCCACAGTTAGTAATCAGTGTTCCATTGACTCCTTTTCTTCACCGCAGAATCTGCAAGTGTCCGTGTTGGATAAGCCCATTTTGTATAGATGCTTGTTGCAGGTATAGTGGCCTGTGAGTGCCCCTGTCAGTGTTTTTAAGCTTCTCCTGTACAGTTTTAGGGCGAAGTCCGTCCTTCTAGCGTGGAAGCTCAGAAACTTTTGGAATGTTCCAGCCCGCTGGTGACATTCCAGTGTTTTATTGTGATGGATGCTGTCCACTTCTTTATCTTCCCTTTAAGGAGACCTTTATAAAACGCAAAAGGTGGGGTAGGTCTAGTAAGGCTTCCCTCGGCCCCTTTTTGCGTAGATATCTGCCATCTCATTTTCCCCGTGCTCCTCATGTCCTGGCACCCAGACCAGAGTAATCTGGTTCTGAGTAGCAAGGCCGTTAAGCATGTTGTGACATTCCAATAATAATTTGGACGTTATTGTACAACTGCTCAGGGCCTTAAGGACTGATTAGCTGTCCGAGAATATTTTGATTCGTATTCCCCTTGTCCCCTTTCGGATAGGATTCCTATTCTGTCCAAGATTGCGTATAGTTCCGCTTGGAAGATTGAGGTGTCCTTGCTCAAAGTTATTGACCTGTGTGTTCTAGGCCCCACTATTCCTGCCCCCACTCCTTGGAGCGTTTTGGAACCATCTGTGTACCGCTTTTGCGTACTATCCCGCATCCATCTTGGGTTTGCGCACCACTCATTCCTTCTCGGGAATACGACCCCGTATTTCCTATCGAAGCAAAACATGGGATCCATGTGTTCGCTTGCTAGAGACATAAAAAGTATGTCTTCGATTTCCTTCAGGATTGTAAGATGACCAGTAAGGTTCCCTACCTTAAGTCTTTCCTTTCTATAGATAGAGATTGCTTGCGTAGCTGCTTCCTCTTTCACGGGCACATTTAGCAGTGTCAGGTTCAGAAGAGCTTCCATGCCCGTCGTTGGGGTTGATTTCATAGCCCCTGTGATGAATAGGCACGCAAGTCTCCGCACCCTGCATAGCCTCGAAAAAGTCAGATAAAAAGGTATATAAAATACCAAGGTTGAAAAGAAGTAGATCACATCAAAAAGACGTTGTTGTTTACAAACGACGAACAGATCAAAGAAAAAGAAGTACAATAAAAGGAAGACCAAAGAAAAGAAGTGAAGAAAGAATTCAAGAGAGAGAGAGAGAAGTTAAGAATTAGAAAACAAATTACACTTATACACACACTAGGTAATATATTTTGATTATATTGTTCATTATTTTGTTAATATAATACTAAAATAATATAAATATTATTTGTAATAATTTTTGCTTTCTATATAATTAACCAAATAGACAGTACATTATGCATTGCTACTCAATAGATTTAACTATACTTCCTTACAAACCAGGCGGTCTGTTGCTAGCATCAAATTACTCTTTAACTTTTTAAATAATAAAATTGATTGTCCGTGGTTACTTGGAAAAATCAATTTAAATGTGCCCAGACTATCTGCAGGACATCCATTTATTTTTTACATGGTTGGCATAAGAACAAATGCTATGTTTAGAGCACCCATCTATATAATGTGCCATAATTCTAATTTGTTTTGTAGCAATGCCGATCTGCATTTTGATCGGTTTACGGATATTATCAGTAGTATTGTTAGTTTGTAATATTGTTATGTACTCTTATTTACTTGTAGAATAGCTTTTTTAAAATTGTGTACACATCTTGTTAGTGGCAGTAAGATCTTTATTTTTGGCTTTTTATTGTTATGAACGTATTCGCATATATATATATATATATATTTCGTGTATTAATTTTCGTGTACTTGGGTGTTACCCGTTGGAAATAAATGATTATTATTATTATTATTATTATTATTATTTTACACGAAACCAAATTAGAATGGATTATGGCAGGTAGTGTACGTAATCCAAGAAAAACATTAAATACAGTACATTGTTTTAATGCCGATGCAGGTACAAATACTTTGGATAGTGACTTTTGAAATATAGAAGAATTAAATGTTAAATCTAATTTGTCTGAATCTGAGCAGTTTTGTGAATCCCATTTTAAACATACCCACCGGCACCACTAAGATGCGCGGTTTGTAGCAAAAACCGGTAATCTGGGAGATTCTAGAGATTTCGCGTTAAAACGATTCTACGTGCGCAAGGTCTACAATTATATTTTGATTAATAAAATTCATGTCTGAATATGAAAATCAGCGTCACATGGCCGAAATAAAGTAAGATATCAATAAAAAAGAAGCAAATTATTTTCTTCCACAACATGCTATAGTTAAAGAATCTAGTTGCACCACTAAGGTGCGAGTAATTTTGATGGGTGAATGAAAAGTGGTAGCGGTCTATCACTGAACAATGTCCAACATGTTGAATCCACTATTCAACCAGATCTTGTTATAGAATTATATTATATATTTTAGTTTAAAAAACGCAACTATTCTCATAGTTCTTCCTTTTTCATTTGTGGGAAATTCATGTAATTACTATTTCTTATTTGGAAAGTCACCTAATTACATGCGTTTTTATATATAGAGCGAATTTGTATATTATTGTTCAGTATTGTAAGTAGTTACACTTCAAATACTCATGCAGTATTACACAGTTTATAATTTACTAAAGAGTGTTCTTAAAATTTAAGTAAAATAAACAAAGTATTGTATATTAAAACTCCTGTTAGGAATAATTCCATAACAGAAATTTTATGTCAGAAGTAGGATTAGCAAGACAGAGAAATTACCTGTAATGTATTTTAATACTTTGCTGCTATATCGGGCAACTCATTGAAAGCCTGAATCATGTGTTTACTGTAAGTGTAATTTATTTGTTCCTATTGGGATTTTTGTCTAAAAAATGTTAAATAATAACCAGGTATTCAATGACACTCCCGTATCCAACTCAATTCCTGAAACATCAAGTTCTAATGACGACACAATCTCTATATCCACATTATTTAAATTTATACCCTAATTCGATGGTAATCGTGAAGAGCTCACTGCATTTATAGCTGATTGT
Source organism: Chrysina gloriosa (assembly GCA_038088585.1). Classification (NCBI taxonomy): domain Eukaryota; kingdom Metazoa; phylum Arthropoda; class Insecta; order Coleoptera; family Scarabaeidae; genus Chrysina; species Chrysina gloriosa. The sequence goes on from CM076087.1 coordinate 66,143,535, forward strand.
AACCATGCTTTTAAACTTGCCACAAACTCACAAAAACCTCTTTTAGTTACGTTCACACAAACACAAATTCAAGGTTAATAAAAACTGCATGTATAAATAGAACATTTAAAGAAGGGGGTGAATTAAAGGAATTTCTTAAAACCATGTATCAAGACCGAAATCACTATGCACAAATCATAAACCAACTGATAGGATTACAGCAAAATTCTGAAGAAACAATACAGAGCTCTATAAAAATAGAACGCACTTTAAAAGGGCGATAAATATAGTACAGCAAAATTGCACAAAAGCTAGCCATTTAGATGGTCAAATTGCGATGTTACATCAATACTGTACTACTATACTATATACTATAGTAAACCTGAAATATATAATGAATTGAGAGAACGTAATCTGAAAAATCTAAATGAAGCTATTTCTTACGCACTCAATGAAGAACAAATACAAAGCATGTATACATTTAGGCCATTTTAAAAACCAATTCCAAGTTGTAAATTTTGCTAAATATGTAAAAACTCAGATCATGAAAGAACTGTTTTAAAAAACCTCAAATTAATAATGTCACTACAAAGCTTGAAAAGCGTTCAAATTTTGCTCCACAAAAACAACTTCATACAAAATTTTGTAAATATTGTAAATACAAAGGACATACAATTGAGGAATGTCGGAAACAGTATAATAATTCAAAAAACGTTAATCAAATTTCGCCAATCACCGACGAAATTCTGAACGAGGAACAATGGTTCCAAGTGACAACCAATGGCATCAATCTCTAAATTGTACATCAATAAACAACACTAGATATAATGAGCTCTGGAGATCCCATATTTTCCATTGCCATATATTCAATTTGAATCCAATATTTCCAAATCTGGTTTCTTCAAACTCCTTATTGATACACATTCCACAAATTTTATATTATTTCTGAACAAACAAATATTCCTTACGATGGAAGAGAGATCATCTGATTCTGTAATTTATTTCCAGAATAGATCCCTTACTGATTCTTATACATCAATGCCGATATGTTATTTTTATAATCTTGCGCATCAAAAACACATTCTAGCTCCCCGCAGCGAACCTCTAATTGAAATTCATATTCTACATCCAGAAATTAAACAAGGTATTATCCGTGATATCAAAATCTCTGATCCCGTATATTTATGCAAAGCTATTACAAAAGTTCATTCCAATTCTAAAGCTTATGCAATTATTTTGAATTGTTCAAACAATAAAATTATAACGTTTACCCAATAAATCATTCATTTTCAAAATCTCAGATAAATATTCTAAAAGAAATGATAAAATAGAAAAATGTATTCGTACTCATCAATTAAATATAGAGGAAAGATCTTGATTACTAAATCTATGTAAAGCATACAATTTTCGTCTTCACTTCGAAGGAGACGAACATACATTCACAAATGCTATTTGTCATGAAGTACCTGCTACATCAAATATTCCAGTTTGAAGGAAAACTTACAGGTATCCTGAAGTTCATAAGGCGGAAGTAAATAGATATGGTTGTCTCCATTGTGAATCGTTCCGAAAAATCGATTCATATGGTAAATATATATATATATATATATATATATATATATATATATCAGCACTAACAGGCTTTAAAGACCCAGGGTTTGTTACGTACCGCTCCTGGCCCGCCTAGTGGCGTTTTCTTATTTTCCGCAGCATATTGGAGGTAGCAGATCCATTTTAGGATTTTATACTACTACACTCCGCCGCAGTCGGGTTTCGAATCCAGACCTTCCCGTTGTGAAACGTGATTTTTAACCCGCAGCCACAAGGGGGCTAGTCATAGACTACAATATATAAAACTAATTGATGTCACTATAGGTGATGCATATCTCCTACCTAATATAAGTGATATTCTAGTAGCTGATGTAGTCATTCAACATCTGCATCAGCATCTGGTTTTCATCAAATTTTCAATAAACCAGAAGAAGAAGTCCAAAAACAGCTTTCTTGACGCCCTTAGGACATTACGTATATAGTTGCATGCCTTTTGTCTTAAAAATTGCTCCAGCCACATTTCAGAGACTAATGAACAATGTCTTAACTAGATTACAGAGTTTAAAATGCTTCGTATATATCGATGACATAGTCATTTACGCTAGTTCTACAAGGGATCATGAAAACAAATTACGTGCTATATTTGATCGATTAAGAATTTATAATCTCAAACTGCCAACCCAACCCAAAAAATGTGAATCATAAGAAGAGAAGTCACTTACTTTAGGACATGTTATTTCTGATCAAGGTGCCAAACCAATTCCTGAGCTATAATCAAAAACTTCCCAATTCCACAAAACACAAAAGATATAAAGTCATTTTTAGGACTAACCGGGTATTCCTTAAAGTTTATCACTAATTTTTCAAAATTAACAAAACCTTTAACCAATATGCTAAAAGAACGTATCTTTCAATTGGACTGTTGAACAATAAAATTCATTCGATGCATTACATGAAAAGCTAATGTCAGATTTATAATATCCTGATTCTAATCAAAAACTCATTCTCACCACTGATGTTTCACGTTCCGCAATCAGTGTTGTATTTACGCAGGGTAAAATTGGTGAAGACCTTCGTATAGCCTATGCTTCAAGAACTTTAAATTAATCCGACGTTAGTAATTCCTCTATCGAATGTGAACTCCTAGCAATTGTTTAGGCAACAAAACACATTCTATCATATTTGTATGGTAGAAAATTCCAAATCGTTACTGATAGACTATTAAAATGGTTATTCTCACTAAAAATCCTCGTTTGAAACTTCTAAGATGGCGCTTGAAACTTGATGTAAAGTGCATAAACAAAAGTGGTAGAACCAATTTAAGGAATCAGAAAAATATTAATAAGTAAAGTAGTAATAAACAGACAGACACGTGAAACGACCTTTGAAACCGAACGAGTCAGCTGACTGGGTGAAAAGGGGGACGGAGTGCGAGTGCGCGGTAAACAACCAGCTACGAGTGGCGCGCGGTGCTAGAAAAGTGACCGCGAAATGAGCAGCGACGACTGCACGTTAGAAGACATTAAAAGTGGAATGAAGAAACCCCAGAACTAAGAGAATGGAAGAGATTTAACACCAGAAAGGAAGCAAAAAACTGATGAAATACGGAGAGGTGGAACATCAAGGACGAACCTGGCAGGAAACAAACGCATGAATATTAATAATTTTACAAAAATTAAAATTAAAAAGACAACTAGTGATACAGACACGCATAAAATGCAAACGAAGCAATTACTATCTGGAATTGCCAGATTGGGAACAGGGAATAAATGGTGAAAGATTACCTAATGGATATTGGATGTACTGGTCCGGAGTGAAAAAGGAGGAAAATGCTAGAGCGGGAGTAGCACTACTGATAAAAGAGGAAAGGATAAAAATATATGACAAATTAAAGATTTGTAAATGAAAGAATAACATCGGTGTCAATTAAAGGAAATGGAGGAAGCACCCCAATAGTGATAATTATTTTAGCGACCTATAAGAAGATATAAACAGCACAAATAATATGCTAATAATTATGGAGAACTTAAGCGGAAAAGTGGAAAAGAGAATGACCGAATATAATGGTGCCTCGGAAAACAAGGAGCGACAATAAGCAATAATAATGGAAAACAAATAATAGAAATAAGTTTAGAAAATGAATTAAAGATCGGCAACATACATTTCAAAAAAGGAAATACATTAAATAACTAAACAATTGATACCAAGAAAGAAAAAATCTATTACAGACTACATGTATGCATATATATATTTCGTGACCTTTGTATACTTATCTTATATGATAGATCTCTACCACTAATAGGTCAATAAAACAAGGCTGGTTTGAACGATAGTTATATTTTCAGAACGTTTACAAACGTTTTCGGAACTCCTTCTTCAGTGAAAATATAACTAGATAAATATATAAACAAACATTTGTTTTTTATTTGCGAACTATCAACAAAATAACTAATGACTAGGAGTTCTTGATATAGAGGATGTGTAAACAACTTTTATATATATATAAATTATA